>JAQZBX010077048.1:0-14342 GCA_029593785.1 Cabassous unicinctus | reverse complement strand
TTTTTTTTTTTTTTTTTTAAGATTTATTTATTTACTTGATCCATTTTTAAAACCCCCCCTTCCCCATTTGCTGTTTTGTGTCCATTCGCTGGGCAATTCTCTGTGTCTGCTTCATCTCTTCTCATCCTCCTCCTCCAGTCTTCACCAGGATTCGATCCTGAAGACCTCCGATGTAGGAGAGAGGTGTTCTAGCCATCTGCACCACCTCAGCTCCTGTTTTTTGGAGCTTTCGGAGCATCTTGTATTGTCTCTCTCCTTTTTACGTCATCATCTTGCTGCATGGCTCCCAGGGCCTGGCGGCTGACCAGCACACAGAGCCTGGCAGCCCATGCGCCTTCTATATATATATATATATTTTTTTTTTATTTTACCGGGAGGTCCTGGGGATCGAACCCAGGTCCCTCCATATGGCAGACGGACGCCCAACCATTTGAGCCACATCCGCCCCCTGTCCTAGAACTCTACCCGGACCTTGGTAAGCAGGTATTCAGAGAAGAAGGGGTCAGTTTTGAACAGACTTTGGCAAAGTCTGCTAATGGGAATATATGGTCACTAGGATCATTGTGTTTCTCTTCATGGACTTTGCTCAAAACCACTGCTTAATTCTTGCCTTTGAGTCTCTTTCCTAGACCCCATGCCAATAGGGCCTTCTTTTAATTTCAACTTCTATTCATTGTTGTTGATTTATTAAAATACAATTTTTGTATATTGACCTTGTATCCAGCAAACTTGCTAAATTCAGTTAATACTGACAGTTTGTATGTATATTCTTCAGGATTTTCTACATACATAGTCATGTCACCTGTCAAAAATGACAGTTTTTCTCTTTCTTCCTTGCCATCCTTATGCCTTTTATTTCTCTTACCTGATTAGCATTGCTGGGACCTCCAGTAAAATCTTGAATGGAAGTGGTGGTAGCAGGTGTCCTTGTCTCATTCCCAGTAACTTCCAATAATTCACTATTTAGTGTGTTTGAGGAAAATTTTTTTGTAGATACTGTTCATCAAATTAAAACTATTCCCCTCCATTTTTAGTTGATGAAAAGTTTTTATTAGGAATGGGAATTGACTATTATCAAATGCCCTTCTGCATCTATTAAGATGATCATATGATGTATTTCTATTTTTCTTTGTTACTGTGGTGAATTTCATTAATCAGTAGCATTTTTTTTTTATTAGAGAAGTTGTGGATTTACAGAACAATGATGCATAAAACACAGGATTCCCATATACCATCTTATAATTGTACTATTAACTGTAGTACACAGTTTACATAAGGTTTCACTGTTTATGTAGTGCAGTGCCATGGATTTAAAAAAATTTTTTATTCTATTACCATGCATACAACCTAACATTTCCCCTTTTAATCATATTCAGATACATATTTCACTGCTGTTAATTAGGTTCACAATGTTATGCTACCATCACCACCGTCCATTACCAAAACATTTCCATTGTTTCAGATAGAAACTACATTTTAAGCCTTAACTCCCTATTCCCTATTACTACCCCATCCCCTCGTAACCTATAATCTAGATTCTGACTCTCTGAGTTTGCTTATTCTAATTATTTTGTATCAGTGAGATCATAAAATATTTGTTCTTTTGTGTCTGGCTTATTTCACTCAACAGGATGTCTTCAAAGTTCATCTGTGTTGAACTGTGTTCATTCCTTTTTATGGTTGAAAAATATTCCGTTGTATGTGTATACCACATTTTGCTTTTCCATTAATCGGTTGATGGATACTTGTGTTGCTTCTGTCTTTTGGCAATTGTGGATAATGCCGCTGTGAACATTGGTGTGCTAATATCTGTTCAGGTCCCTGCTTTCAAGATTTGGGATATATACCTAGTAGTGGAATTGCTGGGTCATATGGTAGTTCTTAACTTAGCTTTCTGAGGAACCGCTAAACTGTCTTCCACAGTGGCTGCACCATTTTACATTGCCACCAGCAATAAATGAGTGTTCCTATTTCTCCACATCCTCTTCAACACTGGTAAGTTTCTGTTTTTTTAATAGTAGCCATTCTACTGGGTGTGAAATGATATCTCATTGTGGCTTTAATTTGCATTTCTCTAATAGCTAGTCATGTTGAGCATCTTTTCTTGTGCCTTTTAGCCATTTGTATATCCTCTTTGGAGAAATGTCTATTTCAAGTGTGTTGCCCATTTTTTAATTGGGTTGTTTGTCTTTTTATTATTGAGTTGTAGGATTTCTTTATATATTCTGGATATTAAACCCTTATCAGATATGTAGTTTCCAAATATTTTCTTCCATTGAGTAGTTTGTCTTTTTTAAATCTTTGAACCATTTTGAGTTAATTTTTACATATGGTATGAGATAGGGATCCTCTTTCATTCTTTGCATATGGAGATCCAATTCTTCCAGCACCATTTGTTCCAGTTGAGTGGACTTGGCAGCCTTGTTAAAAATCAAGGGGCATTGTGTTTTCTGTGGGTGCCCGTCATTGAAATGTTCATCTTTTTTTCATTTGGAGGGGTTGTGTTTAGAGTATTTTGCCTGCGTGGGGGCACTTGGATTACTTTTTGCAATGGCCAAGCTGCAGGGCAGTTTGACTGTCAGTAAGTGTGCCAGACTCAGGAGTTAGTCTTGACTTTGCCTCTGGGTCCCAGGATCCAGGGATCTCTACTGGCCCAGGGCTGCAACTCTGCTGATTTAGGGTCCTATTCCAAAGCACGGTGAACCCTCAGACCACCTGTACTTTTTTCTTTTTTTTAAAACAGGTTTTCTCAAATAAAGCTTTTGAGAGAGAGAGTACTTGACTCTAACGTTATCAGAACTGGGTAGACCTTTTTTCAAATGGGGAAATGGAGGCCCAGGTGGGCAAAGCTACCTACCTGACATCACATAGTGATTTATCATACAGACCAGGATACTTCTGAAAATGAAAGGGGGCTCTACTGATAATTATGTTGGATCGCTAGGTATGGTGTTACTACAGCAGAGGGATAGGCCCCTTATTCTTTTTCTTTTGTGTGTATGCGGGAGGCATGAGGTGGGATAACAGCTTTATTGAGATATGATTCACATATCACAGAATTCACCCATTTAAAGTGTATAGTTCTGTGGTTTTCAGTATAGTCACAGAATTGTGCGGTTCTCACCACTGTCAATTTTAAGATATTTTTGTCACCCCAAAAGAAACCCTGTAGCCTTTAGCCATCAACTACCTCCCCAATTCCCTTAGTCCGAGACAGCTATGAATATACTTTCTGTCTACAAATTTTCCTGTTCTGGATATTTTATATAAACAGAGTCATACAATATGTGTGATTATGCATCATGTACTTGGTCATTGGTACCTTTTGTGTTTGGCTTCTTTCACTGGGCATGGTGTTTCTAAGGTTCACCCATGTGGTTACATGTATCAATACTTCATTCCTTTTCTTCTCTGAATAGTGCTCCATGGTGTGGATATACCACATTTTGCTTGTCCATTTGTTGGTTGTTGGGCGTTTCGGTTGTTTCCACCTTTGGCTGTCATGAATGATGCTGCTGTGAATATTTGTGAACAAGTTTCTGTGTTTACATATGTTTTCACTTCTCTTGGGAATGTCTCTGGGGGTGGGGTTGCTGGGTCATATAACTCTGTATTTGGCTTTTGGGAGCTCCAGACTGTTTTCCCAGATGGCTGCACCATTTTACATTCCAAATGGTGTGTGAGGGTTCCAGTAGCTTGCATCCTTGACAACACTTGTTATTATCTGAATTTTTGGTCCTAGCCATCTTTGTGGGTATAAGGTGGTGTCTCATTCTGGTTTTGATTTGTATTCCAAAGCGACTGGTGGTGTTGAGTATCTCTTCTTGTGCTTATTAGCTGTTTGTGTATCTTCTTTGGAGGGAAGTCTGTTTGGATCCTTTGTCCATTTTTAATTGGGTTATTTGTCTCTTTATTGTTGAGTTGTAAGTGTTCCTATTATTTTAGATACAAGACTTGTTGGATATGTGACTTGCAGGTATGTTCTCCCCTTCTGTGGGTTGTCCTTTCACTTTCTTGGTGGTGCCCTTTGGAGCACAGACATTTTTTTTTTTCTTTTTGAATGTAAAGATGTTTAATACATTTAGTAATCCTAGCCAGTAGCAAGTTATGTGTCTAAATCTGGAGCACAGACATTTTTTATTTTGATGAAGTCTATTTTTGTTTTGGTTGCTTATGCTTTTGATGTCATTTCTGGGAAACCATTGCCTAATCCAAAGTTGAGAGGATTTGTTCCTGTGTTTTCTAGGCTTTTAGCTCTTCCATTTGAGTCTTTGATCTGTTTAACTTTTATATCTGTAAGAGGTAGGGTCCAACTTTACTTTTTCACATGGGAATGTCCAGTCGTCCCAGTAACATTTGTTGAGAAGACTGTGCTTTCCCCGAAGGAATTGTCTTGGCACCGTAGAAAAAGGCCTTTTGATTTTACTGAGCCTCGAACACAGTTCAGTCATTGGGAAGTTCACCTTTTCTTACTCAGCCCTGTTTGGCTCCACCGTTCTTACAGCTGGCTCCCCCTTTCTCTGTCTGTTCAATACTGGGTCAGATCACCGCCTGACTTTCCTCAGTCTTTCTTGGTACGTGTTGCAGCTCCACATACCGGTCCTGGGGGGAAGGTCAGGACCAGTCATTTCCTTTATTGAATAATGAGGAAACTGAGTCACAAAGAAGAGGAATAATTTGCCCAAGATTACACAGCCCATTTGTGGCAGAATTGGGACTGGCCCTGTGCTCTTCTGACTTCCACTTGAGAAGGGATGCCACTACCTAGACTGAATGATGGCAGGCTAAAGTCCTAATTCTAAGCAATGTGGTGGTCTGACATTTTCACTTCTGAAGAAGATCTAGGTCTAACAAGTCTGACATCTTTGCTGTTGAGAGAGTCTTCTATGTCTGACACTAGCCACTGCAGTCTGCTCTCCTTACCGTCTTCTGATGGTTAGAGTTAAATCTTGCAATGTGAATCCTTCCATTTCTGTGTGCTTCCTGGTGCAATTACAAAGGAGCAGCAAATAATAAATACCAAAAAATAGTATGGTTGTTAACTGGGTACCAAAATGTGTCGCCTCACACCTGCCCAAATCACAGCTTGTCTTTTCTATAGGAGTCAGAAAAGCCCAAACTGCAGGTTTTAGTTTTCATTTTATTAAAGTACAGAAAAGTTGTTTTAAAAAAGGATCAATTGGCCATAGATGCGAGAGTCTGTTTCTGAACTCTGTTTGATTCCATTGGTCAATATGTCTATCCTAACGCCAATGCCATGCTTTTTTGACCACTGTAACTTTGTAATACACTTTAAAGTCAGGAAATGTGAGTCCTCCAATTTCTTTCTTCTTTTTCAAGATGTTTTTGGCTATTCGGGTCCCCTTACCCTTCCAAATAAATTTGATAATTGGCTTTTCCATTTCTGCGAAGTAGGCTGTTGGAATTCTGATTGGGATTGTGTTGACTTTGTAAATCATTTTGGGTAGAATTGACATCTTAACAATATTTAGTCTTCCAATCCATGAACACGGAATGTCTTCCCATTTATTTAGGTCTTCTTTGATTTCTTTTAGCAATTTTTTTTTGTAGTTTTCTGCATATAAATCCTTTACCTCCTTTGTTAGATTTATTCCTAGATATTGGATTCTTTTAGTTGCTTTTGTAAATGGATTTTTTTCCCCACCACATTGCTATTTTTGTTTTCTGTTTTTTGTTTTTCCTAGTAGCTTTGTTGTAAGATTTTTTGGGACTTTCTATGTGTAGGATCATGCCATCTACAAATAGGAAAGCTTTACCTCTTCCTTTCCAATTTGGATGCCTTTTATTTTATTTTATTTTATTTTTTCTTACCTAAATACTTTGGCTAGAACTTCCAGTGTAGTGTTGATTAACAGTGGTAATAGTGGGCATCCTTGTCTTGTTCTAGATCTTAGAGGGAAAGTTTTCATTTACATTGAGTATGATGTTAGCTGTGGTTTTTTTCATATATGCCCTTTACCATGCTGAGGCAGTTTCCTTCTATTCTCATTTTTCTAAATGTTTTTATCAAGAAAAGACGCTGGATTTTGTCAAATGCCTTTTCTTTGTCAAAGGAGGTAGGTGGTTTTTTCCCTTCATTTTGTTAGTGTGGTATATTATATTAATTGATTTTCTTATGTTGAACCACTCACATACCTGGGATAAAACCCAGTTGATCCTGGTATATACTTCTTTTAATGTGCTGTTGGATTTGATTTGCAAGTATTTTGTTGAGAATTTTTGCATCTGTGTTCATAAGAGATAACAGTCTGTAATTTTCTTTTCTTGAGGTATCTTTATCTCGTTTTGGTGCGAAGGTAATGTGAGCCTAATAGAATGAGTTAGGGAGTGTTCCCTCCTCATCAGTTTTTTGGAAGAGTTATAGCAGGATTGATATTAATTCTTCTTGGAATGATTGGTAGAATTCACCTGTGAAGGCATCTGATCCTGGGGTTTTCTTTGTTGGAGGGTTTTTGATGATAGATTCATGACTCGTCCAGTTACCCTAACCCTTTAACTGTTTTCCAGAGTTTTGAGGAAAGTGGCTGTGCCAGTTTTTGCTAGTTGTTCAAAGATTCTGGAGGGAACAGCACCCTGGAGCATCTTACTCCCCCACCTTGGTCAACCAGAACTTCAAAGACAATTTGAAATTGTTTTGGTTTTCTTGTTTATTTATTTATATTTTTAAATAACTTGTCTCCTCTAATAAGAATATAAGTTCCATGAAATTAGAGGTCTTGCCTATCTTTTTTTGTTTTGATTTTGTTTTTTAGGAGGTACCAGGGATTGAACCCAGGACCTCGTACATGGAAGCAGATGCTCAACCAACTGGGCTACATTCGCTCCCCAATGACAGTTGGTTTTTTCATTTGTTGGTTTGTTTTTAAGAGGTACTGGGGATCAAACCCGGAACCTCATATGTGGGAAGCAGGCTCTCAACCACTTGAGCTACATTTGCTCCCCCTTGCCTGTAATACTCGGTATATAGTAGACACAATAAAGATTTTTTGATGAATGTATGATGCATCTTATAAAACTTAACCTTTGCCAGTATAAGAACTGCTTTAGGGTGTTTTTAAACACAAAAATATATATCCTGACTTTATAAAGTATGATACATGTCTCTGCTTTAACAGAAAATGAGCTTCTGAACATAACTTTTTTCTGAATCATTCAAAGTCATCAGTATTTTATACCTGAAATAATAATTCTATTTTAGTAGCCTTTATTGAAAACTTATTATATGCTTGGCATTATTCTAAAAGCTTATATTTATATGTATATATTAACTCATTTCCTCCTCAGAGTAGCCCTGTAAGGCAGGCATTATTATTAACCTCATTTAACAAATGAGGGACAGGTACAGAAAGCTTAAGTAGTTTGCCCATGGTTACACAGCTAGCTAATAGATAGCTATGAAGTATAAACCCAGGCATCCTGGCTCTAGAGGTTGTCCATTTAACCAGTGTGTTATACAATCTGATTATGTGTTACCCCATATGCCATCTGCAAATAGGGACAGTTTTACTTTTTAAATTCTTTTTTTAAAGTTCTTGGGTCTATTTTTATGTCTTTTATCTTTTTCTCTCTGCTTTTAACTGTTACTTGTATGAGGCTGATTTCCTGCTTCATTTGCTTAATGATCTTCATACAGAGTAAAATACATAGCTTTGTGATAGCTTTTGTCTTTGGGTTGTTTTTTGGGGGTGTTTGTTTACTTTTTTACTTTCAAATTTGGTAGAAATGTTTGCTCCAGATGAGTAAGAGAACTGGCTGTCTTTGAGTATTATTAAAAATATTGTTTTTATCTTTTGACTGCAGAGTGTTCTAGAGCTTTTCTTCCTTCCTCCCTCCCTTGCAACCTGAATGTTTTTTTCCCCAGGAGAAACATCAGATGGGGTCAGTAAGTCAGTGCACAAGGTCTTCGCTTCCATGCTTGGAGAGAATGAAGATGAAGAGGAAGAAGAGGAAGAAGAGGAAGAGGAGGAAGAAACACCTGAACAACCCACTGCTGGAGACGTATTTGTGTTGGAGATGGTTCTCAATCGTGAAACTAAGAAAATGATGAAAGTAAGTTACTTATTTTAGTATTTCTAAACATAATTTAAAACATTGTCTTAGTAATTGAAAAAGAAATCTTGAAGTTATTCAGATACTCAGAAAAGAACTCAAACTAAAATAAAATAACGTGAGACAACTATTGTTATTGATTGCTTATGTTTCCTTTTGGAGATTTTTTTATGTAAAACTCTAATCATTACATGTGTCAGAATATACTCAGTTTTGCTTTTAATAGTCCATATTATAACTTGATATGTTAGCTCATTCTAAATGGATAAATTTGACAAATAGAGGATCTTCAGCAAATTACATCATGTTCCTGACATATAAAGCCATTTTGAAGCATACAGTTCTACATTGGTTATCATTCTAATTCATAATTTAGTATTCCTGATCACTTTAGTTTTTTTTTTCTTTATTTATTTTTTATTTTATGGTGCTTTTGAATTTTGTACTGTAGGAAGGTTTTTTTTTATCTTTTACCTTTCTGAGGTGCTCCTCTTCGGAGACTGTCAGAATAATTTCTTCTCTTTCTTGCAATTGAGTTTTAGAGTTTTTCCTGAATTATAGACCTTAATGCTAGTGAGCCCGTTAGAATTGCAACTATTTAGTCTTCAGTTCTGAATTTAGAAAATTGGAAAGTTTTAAAGAAAATTTCAGCTATATTATATTCTTTACTTCCTAATATGGTTGGAATTAAAAAATCTAATACCTTACTATATTTTAATCTAAATGTCATTTTTCCTCTATACAGGAGAAAAGGCCTCGGAGTAAACTTCCCAGAGCTCTGAGAGGTCTCATGGGTGAAGCCAACATTCGCTTTGCTCGAGGAGAACGTGAGGAGGCGATACTGATGTGCATGGAAATCATAAGACAAGGTGTTTACTGAGGGGATTTTATTGATGATAGCAATTTAATATTCTGACTTTTAAAAGAATGAAGGAACACTTCACTGTACTATTTGGGAAGTGTATTCAAAGGCTTCAAGGTGATTGTGATAATAGTAATTTGCCACTTTTCATTTTTAGTAGGAGTAATTGCCAAAAAAAATAAAGATCGCACATATCAGTGAAATATCATTAATGTTTACTGAACTGTTAATATCTATTGAATTCTTACAATAGATTTTTTTTTTTTCCTTTTTAAATCTGTTTCATTTTAGGGGTTTTGGACTTTTGTAGTGTTAGTTTTTTTTAGATATGGCAAACAAATTATATTAAAACCATTTGAAGAATATTTTTTTTTACTTCCATTTTCTAGGTTAGGCAGTGCTAGATTATTTTAACCTACAAGGCTATAATATCCATTTAGCAAAAGACACAATTTAAATTTGTCATCTTATCTCTCCATTAACTGCTAACCCTGGGTTTACTGAAGAATATCTTCAGAAATGATTTTTTGACCAATTACTTATATTATTTTGCTTTCCTGATCTGTTGCCAAACGATGTCCTAAATGGTGGCTTGGATAGTTGTAATTCAGTGAACTTTCAATTTATCCCTTCAGTATTTTGACATTTCCTTTTATTCAGTCTGGGGTCCTTTTAGAAGACTTGTTATAATTTCCTAGATAATTCATTAGGGTAATTTGAGGTTACTGCATTTTTTTTCCTTTTACCCTATCATAAAATTTCCCCTTTAGGATATTTTGTTTGGTTTCCTACTTTATAATAGCATCTGTTTCTTTATTTTGGTTTTATAATAGTTTCTTTTTGACAATCATTTTTTTATTTTAATCCTTAATAATATTTGAACTTCATTTCAGAAACTGTGTTTCAGAAATGTAGATTAACAATTCACTTAGCTATCCTGGGTTTAGGTGCTATTTGGGTATCCATATAATCAGTCATTCATCCCATACTTCTTGGTGTGGAAGCTGGAGCCTGAAGATCCAGCCTTACTGATATGAACTTGCTCAGTTATTGAGACATGTTCAGCCTTAGTGAAGGGAGAATTTTCACAAAGAGGGTATGATGGAGAAATTGTACTTTTCCTATTGGAAATAATGCTCTAAAATGCTACAAATTCATGAAAATAAAATGAAGCAAATTGTAATCTATTGTTTATTCAAAATTCAACTAAGTATTTTTTATAATTCTGTTAGAGCAGGGTTTCTTAACCTTTTTGGTTCCACGGAGCCCTTTGCCAGTCAGGTGAAAACCACAGACATCTTCTCAGAATGTAGTGGCAGATAGTTTTATGACACTCAACATCGGCATGTCTTAAAATTAAATTTAGGATTATTCAAAATTATGTTTTACAACTTTCTCATAATTTCAATACCTGATGACTTTACACAGTTTAACATCTGTTCAAACAGTCATTTTCAGCAAACATTTAGAAATTTGAGTTTTCCCAGGGCATCATAAAACCATCTCCACCACCCTTACCAACCTTTTTGCAGGCAGTTATTCACTGCACTCAGAACATGCTACATCAAAATAAAAAACTAAGTCCATATTATACTGTGTATATATCACACCAACATGACCCCACAAGAATAATGTTTTTTTGAATTTTCAGTTTAAGCTCACAGACCCCCTCAAATCTTTCATTGGACCCCTTTGGGGTCTGTGGACCCCTGGTTAAGAACCCCTGTGCTAGAATGATTTAAGGAGCTTTGTTTGAACCATGGGAGTGACATCAGATCAAGTCTCTTTCCTCAGGCAATGACATTTGTTTTTTTAATTTATTATAGCTCCTCTGGCTTATGAGCCATTCTCTACTCTTGCCATGATATATGAGGACCAAGGTGATATAGAGAAATCATTGCAATTTGAGTTGATTGCTGCACATTTAAATCCCAGTGATACAGAAGAATGGGTTAGACTGGCAGAAATGTCTCTGGAACAAGACAATATTAAGCAGGCTATTTTTTGCTATACCAAAGGTAATTAAAATTTTTTTCTCTCTTTGTTTGATAAAATGTTATATAATAATTTTTTGATAATTGTACTTGCTACTCTGGGTTGTGATATTGGCTCAAATAAATTTATTCCTTATATTCTGTTACGTCAGAGTTAAGAATTACAGGTACCTCTGTTTTCATGTTTATAACAACTCTATTATAAGTGAGATAATACAGCACAAAAATTGGTAGGTGAAACCTTCAGTTTCCAACCACCAAGATCAGTATTGGTCCTTAATTGCACTTCGAGGGTTAACGTCAGACTTGAGTGAACATATAAAGAAGTCTTAATATGAAGATTCAGGTTCTTTTTGTCTTGGATCTAACCTAGTTGAGAGTTCCTGTGTAGACAGATTTATTCCTGAATAACTTCCTTGGTTACATTGAAAAATTTAAAGAATTCATTTTGGGTCACACCCAAGTACCATATACCCCTTTTTGTGTTAAATCTGTAATTGATATTCTTCTTTTCTTTTTAGCCCTTAAATATGAACCTACTAATGTCCGTTTTCTTTGGGAGCGATCAAGCCTTTATGAACAGATGGGAGATCATAAAATGGCAATGGATGGTTATAGGCGTATTTTAAACCTTTTGTCTCCATCTGATGGAGAACGTTTTATGCAGTTGGCCAGAGACATGGCAAAGTAAGTATGGAGTGAAATATAGAGAGATGATCTTATTAATCATCTTATTTTAGAAGTAGAATATACTTTTCATTGAGGTTCAAGGAAGTTAGGAAATCAGGTTTTTGCCTTCTGTATTTTATATTATGCCAAAGGTAGGTTTTTTTCTTATATTTTTCTGTTTCCTAGTTAATTATGTAAGTGCTTAGAAAATTTTTTATATAAGTTTAAATTTCAAGTACTCACAAGCTTAAAAATAAAATGTTTTCTGAAAGGATGATTAAATCTCCAGATTCTATAACTTAGTTGAAGTTTTGTTTATTTGCAATAATATTATTTTAAATTATTTTTTATTGCAAATGTTCCAATGAACTGTTTGTGATCTGGGATCTGTTATAATCATTTTGCCTTGAACAAGTACTAGAATAACATTTTAAGAATAAACATCCTCTTTATAGTTGGCATTGTTGACGCTGGGGTTAGAAATTTGTGGAATGGTGGAATGGGGAATGTTATTTTAAATAGGATGACTAGAGAATGACTTAATTCTCTATGATGTAGTGATAGTGATACTGACCTAAAGGTGAGGTAAAGGAGGTATGGGAGCAGATATTTAAGGAAAAGTATTGCAGACAAAGGAAATGGCAAGTTCAAAGCCATGTTCAGGGTACATTGTGGACCCTGAAAGATCAAAGGAAGCATAGCAAGGAGTAAGAACAGAGAGGTATCAAGGGAACAGATCACTTGGCTCTTGTGGGTTTGGCTTTTATACTGAATTAGTTTGGAAGCCACTGGAGCATTTTAAGTAGAAAAGCAACATGATCTAACTTAAGTTTTAAGTGCATCAATTCTAGCTGCTCTTTTGAAAATAGATTGAAGGTTGGTAAAGGCAGAAACAAGGAGACCAATTAGGAAACTATTGCAATAATCCATGCGAAGGATAATAGTAGCTTAGATCCAGGGGGAAAGCAGCAAGAGGTGGTGAGAAGTAATCAGATTCTGGATATATTTTGAAGGCTGAGCTTTCAAGATTTGTGATGTATTGGATATGAGAAGGGTGTGTGTGTCTGTGTGTCTCTGTGTGTGTTAGAGAAAGAGAATAGGATTCTGATGTTTTTGGCTTAAGCAATTGGAAGGGTTTTGTTACCAATTTCTGAAATGGAAAAGACTTCAGGAGAAGTTTTGGGTATTTTAAGTTTCGGGTGCATATTTGATATGTAAGTGGAGATATCCAGGAGGCAGTTGAATATGCAAATCTGAAGTTCAGGGAAGAAGTCCAGACTTAATTTGGGATGTTTCAGCATATAGATAGTATTTGAAGCCTTGATATTAGATGAAATCATTTAGGTCAGTAGTTCTCAAACTTGAGTGTGCACTAGATTCACTTGGAGAGCTTTTATAAAAACACAGAGTCCTGGACCCCACCCCCAGAGTATTTGATTCAGGTCTGAGATAGGGTTCCTAATTTGGATTTTTAACAGGTTTCAGGATGATACAGGCGCTGCTGGTCTGGAGTCAATGTTTTTAAAACCACTAATCTTAGGGAGTGAGTGTAGATGGCTGGAAAAGGGAAGACTTTTGAAGACCAAACCTTCATGCACTTCAGCATTTAGAAGTCAAGGGAGATAAGAAACAGCAAGGAGACTGAAAGGAAGTGGCCAGCGAAGCAGGAGGAAAATTAAAAGAATGTGATGTTCTAGAATTTTATTGAAGAAAGCATTTCAAGGAGGAGGGATGATCGTCTATATTAAATACTACTGATAGATCACGTAAAATGAGGACTGAGAGTTGACAGTGGGATTTAACAAGTGGCGATCAGAAGTTTTAGCACAGTGGTGGGAACAACATTTGATTGGATTAGGATTAGAATGGGAGGGCTGAAATTGGAGAGGCGGGGGCCAGGGGTAGGGCGGATAGGAAGCTCTTTGGAGGAATTTTTAAGGGGTTATAAGCAAAGCAGAGGAATGGGGAGGTAATTGGAGTGGGCTATAAAGGTAAGAGAGGTTTTTTTTGTTTGTTTGTTTTTTAAAGGAGGTACCAGGGATTGAACCCAGGACCTCGTACGTGTGAAGCAGGCCCTCAATCACTGAGCTACACGTGCTCCCCAAGAGAATTTTTTAAGTAGGAAAAAAATTACAATATTTTGTATTCATATGGGAGTATTCCAAAATTGAGAGATACATTGAAGATTTATGAGAGAAGGGACAATCGCTTGATCAGTATCCTTGAGTAGGTTAGAGAGAATGGAATGTGGTTCCATTGGGGGTTGGACTTACAGGTACTGATCATTCATCCATGATAAAGGGGGAAGCAGTGGAAATGGCCTAAGTGCAGATAAATAGTTAGATATGGAAGTAATATGGAAAATCTCCTGATTTGACAGGAGGGTGTTGAAGATTTGACTTAGAGAAGCAAAGAAGTGAAATGGACTTTGCTACTTCACAGACTGGCAGCATTTGAATCAACTGGGAGCTCTTCAGTAACGCAGCATATGGGCTCCTGCCCGATCAGAATATGCCTTTTTATAGTATCCCCAGTCGATTCTCATGCATATTCAAGTTTGAGAAGTACTGGTCTAGGTAATGATAGTAAGATTACCTGCCAGTCAGCACCACGGTTCACCTTGAGGCTGGTGGTCATTAATTTAGAGTGAGACCTCTCATCACTGTTGGGTGTTTTTCTCTAGCTGGTCAGCTGGACAGGTGGTGGTGAAGAGTAGGCACAGTTGGGGTTTATCAGGTGCATTTTTT
>JAQZBX010077047.1:0-14336 GCA_029593785.1 Cabassous unicinctus | reverse complement strand
TCATGTCTTTCATTCTCATAAGTTCTGTTATTTTTTTTTTTTTTGGCAGACTTTCAAATTGTTCTGTATGGTCACCCAGTGTCTTCTTATTTTCCTTTGTTTCTTTAGTCATATTTTCTTTCAATTCCTTAAAATGGTTTAGGAGAGTTGTTTAATTATCATTGATTGTCTTAAATCCTGAGTCTCTTCAGGATATTTATTTCTTTCCTTTGGCTGTGCCATCTCTTCCTGTTTCCCTGTATGGCTTGTAATTATTTCCAATGTCTAGACATCTAATATGTTGGTGAATTTACTCTCATGGACAATTTCTTCATCTTGTCTATTATTATTTATTCACAGCTCTTTGATATTTGGTTCAACTTATCATAAGTCTTTAAAACTGCCCATATTAATTTATTAAAATCATGCCTGGGACCCACTAATTGGTCACAGACTTTCTGTCAGGTGTGGGGTAAAGACAATTCTAAAAGTAGTTTCTGCTCATGAAATTTCCAGACCAGCCATCAGATGGTGCTTTGTGGTGCAAGTTTCCTCAGAGATGTATCTCTGTAGGTATTCCTTTGCTTTCATTTGGCCAGAGCCAAGATTCAAAGTTGGCTCCACTGGCCAAATTCACTGAAGCAAAGCCTCCTGTCTGCCCCTCCATTTTCTCTTGTAATAGCTGGCAGTGAGGAAGATACTTGTTCCCCTTTCAGTTAGCTGAAATGAGCCAGGGGTTTTACCCCTGTTGAATATTGTGTGAGTGGGGTAGGGGAACCCTTTCCAACAGCCAGGAGGTTAAGTAACTCAATTTGTTGTTCTGGCTTCTTCATCTTTCTGTTCCTACCCTCCTGGGAGTTGTGAAGCATTGTCCTGGTCTGCTGACCCCAAAAGCAGGTCCTTTGTGCTTGCTTTGGCTCTTTCTCCATTGTTTTTGTTAGAGTTGAGCTTTATTTACCTAATCCAAGGCCCTGTTCCCACAATTCCCTGATTGTCATTTAAGTCCACTCTCTGATTTGGATTATTACAGAAGAACAATTTTTGCAAAAGTCCATCTAAGTAGCTGATGAGGAAACTCTCAACTATCGTGGTGGAGAATTTTCTGTTCCAATCTATGCCTATGATGTGACATTTGGACTGTAGACCTGTGTCTATTAATAGAGATGATATGTCAAAGGATTGGGAGAGGTTTACTAGGTAGAATGTAGAGATGGTAAATAATAGGAATTGCTGGGAGGAAGTCTTGAGGATTTCCAATGTTTAATGTTTAGAAAGATTCTTCAAATGACAAGAAAGCTTGGTCAGGGAAATCAAAGGAAAACCAGGTGATGGTTGTCCTTGGAGACTAGGGAAAGATGACTTTGGGGAAAATCACTGAATTTGTTTTTGGAATCATGTAGGATGAAGAAACTTTCAGTGAGTGTAGAGATATTTAGAAAACTTGAATATCAATAGTACTGACATTAAATGGAGAAGATGTTAATCTGATTGTAAGATGTTGAGAAACCACAAGATATTAGTATAGAGGCTCTTCTTTGAATAAGTTTGGGCAAAATGTACAAGAGAGGTGAAGTAAATGGGGGAAATATAAATTGATGTCAATTAAATTTAAAGAGGTTTAAAGATATTAAATTGCTGTCATAAGAAAAGAGTTTGAAAATTGACAGGTCTTATAAAATGGAAATTGATTGAGTCTGTATCATATCTGATTTTATGGAATACTCACCAGAACTGAAACTGTAGAAGACAGTGATGTCAACTAGATTCTGAGGCAGATTCCATAGGAAAACAGTACTCACTCTTCTCCCAAACCTGAACTGTCCAGCATCTTCTTCTCTAGTCAAATGCCTTCTCTAATATTTCTTTTGGTTATATACAGAAGACAGTTAGTACACATAATCACCATTACAGTCCAGAATAAACATCCTGATTACCTGAATAATTAACCAGTACTTGTTAGCATTGATTGGATTTATCAGACTTGATATTTTTTGGTTACTAAAAGACTACTATCCACATTTCATGACAATGTGCATGTCATCATTTTCCCCTGGCTACCCACTACCTTCAGACTTCTGTAAGTTTCTTTTTATAATTATTGATTTTTAATTTAAAGAAGATTTAGATTACATAAAGGACAGTTGTGCAGTGATGTGATTATGTTTGGCAGTGCTGATTTGTGAGAGAGAGTGGGTTGGTTGTTTGGGTTGGACTCTCTGGGGAAATGGGGGGAGGGTTAGGAAAACAATAGGGGAACTTTGGGGATTTACAGGTCAGTGGTTAAAACTACAATGTAGAGAATGTTCTTTTTGCAAGTATGGAAGATGACAGTTATGGTGTATGGTGTTGGATGTGGGGGACAAGGAACTCCTGGGACAGGTATCTATGGAATATGTAAGTGTTCATCATCTCATAGTGTGTTATATCAGTGTGTGGAGACCCACACACTATATAAGAAAATATCAAACTCTCATCATGGGGAGTCCTGCTATGTTCTCAATTAGAGGGATGAGAACCCCTCATGAAAATAGTCAGTGCCTAATAAAAGAAAACAGACCAATATATCAAGTCTTTAATATTATTTCAAGTAAATATGAATCTTATTCTTCAAAAATTGAAACTTAGTGGTTACCATAGGTTCCAAAGGGAGGGGGAGGGAAGAATAGAATGGATGGAATATAGAGCATTTTCAGGGCCTTAAAATTGTTCACCATGATTTAGCAATAACAGATACAGACTATTTCAAATTTCACCAAAAACTGTAAAAGTGTATGATCCAAAATGTCAACCATATTGTAAAACATTGACAATCGTTAGTAGCAATGCTTCAATATTTGTGCATCAATTGTAACAAATGTACCATCTGCATGTAAAATTTTGGAAAAGAGGGAAGGCAATGGGTATATGGGAATTGCCTATATTCTTTAAGTGACTTTTCTGTATCCTAAAGCTTCTTTGAAGATAAAATGAAAAAAAAAACACAAAACTCTGTGGTAATATATGGAATAAAATGTCACTGTACATACAAGAAAACAGGTCTTACAGTGATGAAAGACACAATGTGTAAAATTTTTTTCTTATTACAAAGTTTTTTTTAAATTTTAATATTTTATTGGCTATTTTTTAAATTAGTTCATTTTCTTATTAATTTTTTGATGAATAAATACATACATTTCTCAATTAAATTTACTGGATACATATAAATTTCTTAAATCAAACAATATGCTACACAATATATTTGGTTCATAGTGACACAATCATACAATATTTGTCCTTTTGTGTCTGGCTTGGTTCGTTCAACATAATGTCCTCCAGGTTCATCCATGTTTTCATATGCTTTACAACTTTATTTCTTCTTACAGCTGCATAATATTCCATCTTGTGAATAGACCTTGATTTGTTTATCCATTCATCTATTGATGGACACTTGGGTTGTTTCCAACTTTTAGAAGTCATGAATAATGTTGCTATGAACATCGGTGTGCAGATGTCTGTTTGTGTCACTGCTCTCAGTTCTTCTGGGCATTTCTTGATGATGTTTCCCTGCATTTTCTTCTAGTATTTTTATGGTCCTGACTTTTATATTTAGATCCTTGATCCATTTTGAGTTGATTCTTGTATAGGGGGTGAGAAAGGGGTCCTCTTTCATTCTTTAGGTTATAGATATCCACTTCTCCCAAAACCATTTGTTGAAAAGACTGTTTTGTCCCATTAACATGGACTTGGTAGGTTTGTCAAAAACCACTTGACTATATAGGTGAGGGTTTGATCAATTGCACTGATCAACGTGTCTATCTTTATACCAGTACCATGCTGTTTTGAACACTATAGCTTTGTAATATGTTTCAAGGTCAAGTAGTGAAATCCCTCCCATGTTGCTCTGCTTTTTTTAGAATGTTTTCAGTTCTTCAGGTGCACTTACCCTTCAGAATGAATTTGTAATTGCCTTATCTAATTCTGTAAAGTTAGCTGTTGGGATTTTGATTGGTATTGCAATTAATTTATAAATCAGTTTGGGTAAGATTGACATCTTCATGATATTTATTCTTCCAGTCCTTGAACATGGAATGTCTTTTTGTTTGTTTAGGTCTTTTTAAATTTCTTTTAGCATTGTTTTGTAGTTTTCTGCATATAGCTCTTTTACTTCTTTGGTTAAATTAATTCCTAGGTATTTGAGTTCTTTTGTTGCTATTGAAAATGGAATTTCCCCCCTGATTTCCTCCTCAGATTGTTCAGTACTACTGTACAAAAACATTACTGATTTTTGTGTGTTGATCTTATATCCTGCAACTTTGCTGAATTCATTTATTAGTTCCAGTAGCTTTGTCATGGATACTTTAGAAATTTCTAGGTATAGGATAATGTCATCTGCAAACAATGAGAGCTTTACTTACTCTTTCCTATTTGGATGCCTTTATTTATTTTTTCTTGTCTAATTGCCTAGCTAGAACTTCTAGTATAATATTGAATATCAATGGTGACAGTAGGCATCTTTGTCTTGTTCCAAATCTTAGAGGGAATGCTTTTACCTTTCTCCATTGAGTATGTTGGTTGTGGGTTTTTCATATATGCCTTTTATCATATTGAGGAATTTTCCTTCTATTCCTATCTTTTGAAATGTTTTTATCAAAAAAGGATTCTGGATTTTGGCAAATGCCTTTTCTCCATTGAATTGCTAATGTGGTGTATTAGGATAAAAGCAGTAGTGAAGAGAGGTTAGGATTTAGCTTTCAGTTGTGAAGGTGTATTTTGTTGCTCTTTGCAGAAGACAGGGGAAGGAGGTATTAGAGATGTCTGAAAACAGCAAGGAGACAAACTCTCAGAAAAAGAAAGAACAAAGAAAGTCCCCTAAAGTAGGTCATGATTCAATTCTTTGGTTCCAAGGCAGGATGTTCCTATGGGGAGATAATTGCTCATGTTCACAAGGCTTACTTTTCATGAAACATTATTGATCTTTTTAAGTCAAATGGTGAGTGGGTATGTGAATTTTCATTTTGATTGTGAAAAGAGGCTGCAGGAGATCTCAAAGTTGAGGGAAAATAGGTTAAAAGGGTGATCTTTTTCACTATGGAAGAAAAAAAACAAATGATGATATGGAATGTGAATAGAGGGAGAGGTTTTCAGTAAAAGAGATTGAATTTATGTTCAATTATATAGTTAACAATAAAACAAGAGAATAAGAGTTCAATTGGGGACATAGGACACAGCTGTATGTAATATGACTAATCAATTTAATTGGAGGGAATGCCAATGTACATGAATGCAAGGAATATTTGAAGTTTCTATGGCATTAAAGAGTAATTTGCCAAATTACAAGCAAATTTTTAGTAGGAGGCAATTCAATCTTTTGAAAATTAGAGGAAATGTGAGAATACATGAAATTCAAAAGACAAGAAGAAGATTTTATGTGTATATGAAGACTAGAAGAAAGATTTAATTATTATAACAGTAGAGCTGCCAGATATATTTGACTGCTACTAGGAGTTGTGACTCTGTGTTTATGGCACGGATAATATCCAAGTTGATGTGATGTCAGAGTCAACCATGGGGAAATGTAGGTATTTAGAATTTATATTGGTAGATATACCTATTGCTATATATTAAGATGAATATAAGAAAAATTAAAATCTGTGTCTTAGTAAGTATCTGTTGAGATGGGTAATAAATGATTGAACTAGACAGTAATAATGAGGACAGAGACAGGACAGAGGCTGATGTATGAAGAGGAATCAATGCATTGGAGGTTCCTGTATAGTAGGTAAATCTGGGCATGTGGAGTAATCATGTGAAAAAGCAAAAAGAGAGATAGTTTTAATCACAAGATGTGGCCTCTGATTACTGATGGAAGAGAAGAAATTCCAGGTAAAACCTAGGTGTGGTGTATAATGCTCCAGAGATATATGCTTGGCAGATAGATGAAGAAAAATTCAAATTTTAGCTTTATTTCTTCTATCCATGTAATTTTGCAATGTTACTAAACTTTTCTAAACTTCTGATCATGTCCTGCTTATTCTGGTAAACAAACAAATGAAGTTTTGGGCAATTATGAAAGGTGTCTCTGGAAATTTTGGGCAAGTCTTGAATTTCATGGCTTCTTTCTCCATCCTCAGGTTTACCTACTTTGTACTTGGCCTGTCTGAAAATCCAAAGTTAGAAGACTACAAATGACAGTCTAACTATTGAGAATGCATACCGTGGTGAGTAAGGAATTGCTATTTCTTCTGAAATTACATTCCTATTGCCAGAACATGGGAAGATTTCACTTATTATCCCAAATATTTTAAAGGCATTCAGTAGATATTCAAGAATCTGAGAGCCACTTAAGTGTGCCCAGGATTCGGAGATAATGGTGAGTCAGATATTAAGAAATAATCTCCTTCCAATGTTTGCATTAATTTATTACAGCCTTCATTAAGGCTGTGTTTTCAGATAAGAAATGGAACCCATTGCCTTCTTGGGGAAATAATTCCACCATTAACCTTGTAAGTGGTAGTAATAGGCTTTTTGGTGATTAAATGTGATAGAGATGAGTAAGAGTACAAACTGACAGGCCAAAAGGGAAGCAGATGTTTGATCAGGTGACTTCAATCAATCCAGTGTGAAAAGTGCTGAGATAAGTGTTGTGTAGTGTTCAGGTGAGCACAAGAGAGGGTTAGGCCAGGGAATGCAATTATAAATAATTTCATTATTTTATCCAATACTAAACACCTTCAAATATATACAAATAGAGTATAATTTTGCATTTTGAATTCAAGTTTGAAATTCTCATCACCAACTTGTCCTTAATCAAACATTCCACTCTTTGTAAATAACGTTTATGTAAATTTGATAAGTGAAAGCAATGAATAGGGAATATTTTTCACTTGATTTTGGCTTTTCATAGAAGAAATTGAATTAAGTCTTTAGATTAAAATTTAAGGTTCTGTGAAATGTTTTGAAGAACTGGTGAGACTAGAACACATAAAGAGGCTAACTGTATCTTTTAACCAAGTGTCAAGAAGATACAAGAAAAACATTAGTAAGAAGGATTTTGAGGACCAAAATAAAATTGAGTATGGCCTTCTACCACCAGGAGGAGTCAGACTGAGATGGTAATCCAGTATAGAATTCTCAGGGGGTTCTGATTTGTTTTACTGGATTGCCTGGATCTTATATCTTATAATGAACACTTGAATTTTATAGATTTGAAAGAGAAAGGCCTACTGATCCCAAGTTCTGTATGACTTCCATGAAGTTCCACAAAATGGTGTACACTGTTTCAAGTTTTTCTGCCATTTTAATGAATAATAGAACTATTCCTCACACTAAATCAATGTGTCCTAGGTGGGAAGCCCTTTATACATTAGCTCATTGGAGCTTTACAAACTCATAACAGTTTGCTAAACCATTTCATAGATGAGGAAACTGAGGTCACTGGGATACTGATTAGAATAATTAAACCCTAGTCATGGTTAAAAAATGGCAGAACATAGATATTACTTCTATTGTCATGAGCCTGCAGATTTATTTGAAATTGGTGGAGTAGAGTGCTTTAGTTATGATTTCTCAAGTACAAATTTTATAATCTCCATCTGTAAGTTGTAATTACCAGTTTTATGGCAATAGTCAAATTGTATCTTGCAACAACTAACCTGATACTGTATTATAATGAAAGTTTATGTACTAAGCATGTGGAAGTCTCTGTAAGTAACTGTGATTTATGATACCAGGTCAGCACTCAGAATGATCTGACTGGAATCCCAAACATAATTGGAGCTTTCCACCCATAACAGCCCTTCCATTTCTCAGTGCTTCCTTCTAAACCATCTTACTGTGATATTAGTGAGGAAAGTCCTGAATGAATTTGAATGTCTGTGTTATTTTAAGAATCAATGACCTTCAAAGATGTAGCTATAAACTTCACCCAGGAAGAGTGGACCATGATGGACACAAAGAGGTTCAGAAAGGTGATACTGGAGACTATGAATCATCTTCTGTCCATAGGTGAGTCTCAGAATAGTTTATCAGTCTATCTATCTATCTATCTATCTATCTATCTATCTATCTATCTATTCATCTATCATCTTTCTATCTGTTACTATCTTTTTTCCTATCCATCTATGTACCTATCTGACTGCCTGTCTGTATATCTAATCTATCTTTATTTATTCAACAAGTATCTGGAAGAATTTCTTCATATGCCACTCCAATCTCTGCCCTAATTTTTCCATAGCACTTAAAACTATCTGGGAGAAATTTGGTTCTTCACTTTTTACTCATCACATTTTTTCAAAACCACTGGAATCTAATATTTCTGGCTAAAAGTTTATGTGTTTCTTGTTACTCAATTTCAAATGCTCAGAACTGTGCTGAGAATGCAATGAATATTATTTGAATGAATATATAAATTGATTAAATATTATCTGAATAATTATTATGCTTTTGTGACTATGTTGATTTTCCCAACAAAATAGAAAATTAATAGGTACACATTTTTCCATATATAATTTTTTTCTGGTGGGTTTTATTTTTATTGGATTCTTTTAAAAATAATATTCAAGCACTTAAATATAATTTTTCCTGTTATGAAAAGAGTGAAGTTACTGCAGTCTTTCAACTTGGACATGGGTCTCAATGACCACAGATCCTTAATATCTTATGGCACAAGGTAAATCATCCCTTTGTTATTGAAAGATTGTCAATATCCTGTGTTCAGGATGTGCTTTCCAATTCTGAACTTCAATGTTTATTTTATTCTTCTCATAGCTTCCACTGGCCTTGAAGATAATGCAATGTTATAGGCACATAATTCAAAGTACAGTGTATCTCTTTCCTAGAAGCAGAGCAAAGCAGATGTGATTTCTCAGTTGGATCAAGGAGAAGAACTATTGGAAGAAGTATTAGGATTTCTCCAAGAGTAAATAGCTCTATTTCTCTTAGATCATACACATTTAATTAACATATTTGGAATTACGCAAAAATGAGCATAAAAGAGCTAGAAAAGGGGGGAAAAGGTGGGCACCATTGGAACTTGAATACTACATGTACTCCTATTACATGTGGAAGTGAGGTTCTTGGATTTGCTTAAAGGGTACAATACATCTTGGAGAGGGGAATGCAGAAGACTTCAACTTGAAACATCAGGTTATTCAGAAAAGACCTGAAATTCCATTATCCATCTGAATGTATCAGGGAACTGCTATTTCACCTGCTGTGATGGTTATGAGGTGATGAGTGGGGTTCTTATCTTTCATCCACACCCAAAGAAGCAGATACTATTTCATTCCAGGGTAGAGTAGTTTCAAGCAGTTGAGTCTGGACATGAGATGCCATGTTATCCAGCATCCATGAGAGTGATAAAAGTGATGCAACTTTGGCTGGAAAGCACCCTAATTTCCTGCCAGCTATGCACCAAGTGAGGCCAAGGACAAGTCTTAACCGCCACACCTAACCACTCTATATATATGTAGTGGATTGCAGTTCATATCCCCTATTGTCTCTTATAATTGATATAATCTTCTTTGCCACTGAAGAAAAAATATTGTAATATTACTGTGAACTATAATCCATAAGTTACATTAGTTGTAATTTTCCCATGTATCATTATATTCTTACTTTTAAGCAGAACATTCTTATACTGTTAACCACAATCTTCATCCACCACCAAAATCACTATGTCATACAGTCCCTAGATTAATCTCTAGCTTCCTTTCAATCAATATATTACATACACAGACTATTCTTTTGACCATAACCACATGTATAAGTTAATAGTGTTAGTTATTCTCACCATAGTGTATTACCATTGACTCTCTTCATTTCCACACATTTACAATACACCTTATTAAAAATTCTACTACATTAAGCATCAGCTCCTTTTCAACCCACATTCAATTTCCTAGTAAACTATTCTCTAGATGTTCCCTCCTTGAGTTTACTCATCATTTTAGTTAACATTTGTGAGGCCATACAATATTTCTTCTTTTGTATCTGTCTTATTTCACTCAACATGATGCCCTCAAGATCCATCCATATTATCATATGCATCTTGACTTCATTTTTTTTTTTTACAACTGAATAGCATTCCATTGTATGTATAAACCACATTTCTTGTATTGCTGAATAATATTCATTGTTTGGATATACTACATGATTTTTTATCCATTCACATATTGAAGAACATATGAGTTGCTTACAATTTTTAGGATTTATGAATACAGCTATAAACAATGGAGCACAAGTTTTTCTGTGGACACAAGTTTTCAGTTTATTCAGATAAATAGCTAGGATCATGATTGCTGAATCATATGGTCAAACTTTGTTTAGGTATGCAAGAAACTACCAAATTATCTCCCAAAGAAGCTGTGCCATTTTGCAGTCCCACCCGAAATGAATGACAGTTTCCATTACTTCATACCATCATCAGCACTTAATGTTGGGAGTGGTTTGTTTTAAATTATTTTGGCCATTATTCTCCACTTGTAAATCATCTGGGCAGATTTTACTGATGAATGACAACTGCAGACACTTAAAGACATTTACTAATGAAGCAATAAAAAAATGTTCCTCTTGTCATCTTACTACAGCACCCCAAGTGTTGCCATGTTGATGTTTACAAAGAGACTGAGGGCTTCCCTGTTCTAACCCAAGCTTCAGGCCTCCATTCTACTTTCTAAAACACCCAACAGAGTTCCAAGACTCATCTGACCCCTCCACACTTGGTTTCATTTCAGTAATTCTGTATGTCTCGTGATATCTACGGATCTCTCGACTACATGCTCCTTAGGAGATTATTTAAGATTATAGCACTTTAGATTTATTGATAAATATTCAGTCCTTCCCTCTTAGTGGAAACATTGAAGCCTGATTGCCCTAGTAAAAGTCCACTAAGCCAAGGAACTCTCAATGATTTCTTCTTATGGGAAACTTTATGTTAGTTGCAAGACATAGCATTTCTCCATCTTGTTATTCTAGGACAGTTTGGAAACACTTCTAAGAAACCCATGATTATTTTAACTTAGATTTATGTGTTCTTCAAATTCCCTTAATGAGACAAATCTACCTGACAGCTGGGACATAGCCTTGGTTTCAGATATGAAATACAAATAGTATCTGGCAAAAAGTAGACAGTGAATTATTACAATTTAATTTATAAGTTTGAGGTCAGTCTGGTTTCTTTCATGTTTTTCTCCTGATATTTCCCCCTTCCTACATAATCCCAGAACTTCTGGGAATCATCTAAAACAATAATATACTGTAATTGATGAGAAAAAAATTGATCATATATCAAAGAAGAAAACAATGGAAATATTCCTGAGTTGTGAGATGCTATCCAGAAGGGGAAATATTAAGACTACATAAAATTATTCAAAAATTCCTATCTTAGAGGTAAAGAATAAAATTCTTATAGCTAAATTATACTTTAGCACTTTCAAACATTTTGAAAACTGAGATAAGCAAAATGAGAGTAAATATGAAACATGTAGCATGCCAATAAGGAAAAACTGTGGTTCCATTTGAAATTGTAGTATGTAGTATGAATTGTACTACTGTAAATCTGAAGTTTGAGGGATTCCTTATCTTTATGGAAAGAAAATATTGCAACTATGACTTAGAGATTGGGTCAGCTCACATTGTTTGATGAACCAAATTCAAATCTTTAATCTCTAACTTTTTGGAATTTAGTATAAGAGTGTTCTTAACCTTTTAAATTGCAGAAAGCTCTTGGAAATCCAGAGGACTCAATATATCCTTGACATGAGAAAATGACTTGTGATAACAGCATGTATTAATGGCACTTTGCAGGGATCAGCTGTCAGAAGAGGTTGGTGAGCACTGCACTTAGAATGTCAAATGGGAAAAGCAAAGGAGGAAGGGATCACTGAGCATGACAGAGTTACCACCAGCACTCTTGGGACCAACTGTTTAATTTCTCCAGGACTTGAAGTTTTGTGGTTGACTTTTTCAAGCACATGTCCAAGAACATTATAGCCAAAGTATACCATAATGTTGAAAAAGTTGTCCTTTCAGTTCTGCATATTTTACAGACATTTACCCATTTCTCTATGGTTAAAAGGGCACAAATATTTTACAGTGAATAAAATGTATTGCTTTCTTAACTGCTATGCACAGTTAGAGGTTTACAATCTGAAAACACAGGATTCACATAGCAAATGGTGAAAACTCCATCTTGATTAGTTTTGAAAACCAAATAAAATACATGCTTCAGTCACTTCAATGTACTATATTGCCTTACCAGCATTTTTAAAACACAGGATTCACATACCAAACTATGAAAACACTACCTTGATTAGTTTCAAATATTAACTAAAATAGATACCTTATTCAATGGTATACACTGATATTGACTTTCAAACAATGTGAAAACACAGGATTTTTTTCACAAAGTGAAATGTGAAAACACTATCTTGATTCATTTTGAAACCTATCTAGAATATGTGCTTCATTGACTGCTATGTAATCATATTGACTTCCAAACAATGTTAAATTATATACATAATGAATTGTGAAAACATCTTTTGATTAATATCAAATAGTAACTAAAATACATGCCTTATTCACTGCTTTATATTAACATTTACTTACAAACACTTTTAATATCTTAGATTTACATGGTGACCTGTGAAAACACTATATTGATTAGTTTGCCAAACTAACTACAAAACATGTTTTATTCACTGCTGTGTAGTGATATTAACTTACAAACAATATGACAACACAGGATTAACATAGTGATCTGTGAAAACACTGTCATGATTGGTTTTCAAAACTAATTAATATACATGCTTTTTTCACTGCTACATACAGATATTGATCTACAAATAATGTTAAAACAAAGAATTGACAAAGTGAACTGTGTAAACACTATCTTGAGGAAAAACAGTTGTAATATGGGAGCTTTTCCAGGACTTAGGAATTATCCTGAATGATATTGCAATGACATATATATGCCATTTTATATGGTAATATACCATGCAGAATTGTGTGGGAGAGAATGTAGACTACAATATGAATTATAGTCTATGCTCAGTGGCAAAGCCCTGGGATGTGTTTATCAACTGCAATGAATGTGCCACACTAATGAAAGATGTTTATGTGGGAGGGTGTGGAAGGTTTGGGGAGTGAGACATATGGGAATCCAGAGGTCACTACATCCATATTAATGTTGTAATTTCTTACAATGCTAGAATCACAATATGTCTATACTACAATACCAGTAAGTCCACTCTAGTCTATAGTTCATTCCCCAATCCTGAGGATTCTGGGATCGTGATGCCCACTCCACCTCTAATTGAGAGGGGGCTTATATCCCATGGGGAAGATGGATAGGACTATCTTGCTTGCAGTTACAGACTCACTTTGTTCCTTGGGATGGTTGTTGTCCATCATCATCTCCTTGTTAGTTGTCCTGGGAGAGCTCTAGAGTAGGTGTTCCAACTCTACTGAGGTTCAAGGACCAGCTGGCACATGGACACCCAAGTACAGGGAAGACATAATTGAGCCCAACTCTGTCACTTTCAGGAGCACAAACCACAAAGTAGGGCCCACTGGCAAGGCACCAAACTCTAGAGCTATCAGCACTGAACATAGGACCTGGGTGTCCCCAGAGCCCTCAGGACCCCCACTATTTAGGGTAGTATCCACTTTGGCAGTCTATGAGATCCTACTGGGATATGCAAAAGCGTTACCTCTGGAATGACCTCCTGACTCAGTTTGAAGTCTCTCAGCCATATAAACTCATTTGCCTTTACTTTTTCCCCCTTTTATTTGAGTTGCTTTTCCAGTAGCATTGCTAGTTGGTGTTTGGTAGTAATCCATCAGTACCAGGGAGGCTCAACCCAGGGAATCATGCCCCATGCTGGGGGAAAGGTAATGCATTTATATGCTGAGTTTGGCATAGAGAGAGGCCACATTTGAGCAACAAGGAGGCTCTCAGGTGGCAACCCTTAAGCACCCCATAACAGTAGGCTAAGTTTCAATTACAAGAGCAAAGACTCATAAGGCTAGTCATCAATAACAAGAACCCATCAGTGGACCCTCCTCCTTTGCCAGACACTGCCCCTGCACTTGTGGGACTCTTGCTGCTCCCTTGGAGAATGTGGCAGTGTTCTCCATGCTGGGAATTCAGTATTCCCTCATTTATTGAGTGATTGTCTAACCACTGTGACTATGCCCCATTCCATGATCATTTGAACAATTTTATATATCTTTCATGTATATTTGGATGAACTTCCTCACATGGATTCCCCATCCCAGAGACCCCCAACAAATGGCCCTCTGCAGGCCCCATTGTAACGCTTCTGTAATCTAAACCTTCCTTGAAGATGAAGCCCATCTAGTAACCAAATACAATTAAT
>JAQZBX010077046.1:0-14337 GCA_029593785.1 Cabassous unicinctus | reverse complement strand
CAGAATGGTACTGGCATTTGGAAAGACAGATTGACCAATGAAACCAAATCAGAACTCAGAAATTGACCCCCACATCTACAGTCAAGTGATTTCTGATAAGGCTGTTAAGCCCACCCAGCTGGGCCAGAAGAATCTATTCAACAAATGGTGCTGGGAGAACTGGATAGCCATATCCAAAAGTAAGAAAGAAGACCTGTATATCACACCTTATACAAATATTAACTCAAAATGGATCAAGTACCTAAATATAAAAACAACAACCATAAAACTTCTAGAAGAAAATGTAGGAAAACATCTTCAAGATCTTACAGTAGGCAATAGTTTTTAAACCTTATACCCAAAGCACAAGGAAGAAAAGGAAAAATAGATTAGTGGTACCTCATCAAAATTGAACACTTTTGCATCTCAAAGGACTTTACCAAAAGGGTGAAAAGGCAGCTGACTCAATGGGAGAAGATATTTGGCAATCACAAATCTGATAAGGGTTTAATATCCATGATATATAAGGAGATGCTAAAACTCAACCATAACAAGACAATGTATACAATTAAAAACTGGGCAAAAGACTTGAAAAGACAACTGTCCAAAACAAAAATACAAATTGCAAAAAAAGCACATGAAAAAATGTTCAACATCACTAGCAATTAGGGAAATGCAAAGCAAAACTACAATGAGACATCATTTCACACTTATTAGACTGGCCACTATTAAAAAGTCAGAAAACTGTAAATGTTGGAGAGGATGTGGAGAAATAGGAATGCTTATTGACTGTTAGTGGGAATGTAGAATGGTACACCCACTGTGGAGGACTGTTTGGCAGTTCCTAAGGAAGTTGAATACAGACTTGTCATGGGACCCGGCAATATCACTGCTAGGTATATACCCAGAAGAACTGAAAGCAGTGACACAAATAGACATCTGCACACCGATGTTCATAGCAGCATTATTCATGATAGCCAAAAGTTGGAAACAACCCAGGTGTTCATCAACTGAGGAATGGATAAACAAAATGGGGACTATACACATGATGGAATATTATGCAACAACAAGAAAAAATGAAATTGTGAAACATATGACAACATGGATGAACTTGGAGGACATTATGTTGAGTGAAGCAAGCCAGACACAAAAGGACAAATACTGTATGATTGCCCTATTATAAACTAAATATATTATGTGAAATATAAATATATTATGTTAAATATGAACATGGGTAGAATTGCATATATAAGATCTTTGAGGCTGGACAAATGTAAGTTAATACTACAAAGGAGACCAGACACAGAATACTACATATTGTATGATTCCATTTATATGAAATGTAAGTATAAATCAATTTATAAAGATGAAAATGAGATTAGTGGTTATGTAGATCTGAGGAAGGAATGCTAAAGGGTATGGAGTCTTGCTTTTTGAAGTAATGAAATTGTTCTAAAATTTTTGAGATGACGAATGTACAACATTGTGATTACACTAAACACCATTGATTATGCACTTTGGATTGATTAATCAGAAATACCAGCTATGTACAGTGGGGGAAGCATACAGAGATTGAGAGGTGAAAATTTTTCTTTTTTCTTTGGTTGTTTTTCATTTATTATTATTACTGAAATAATGAAAATGCTCTAATAATGACTGAAGTGATGAACGCACAACTACGTGATTATACCAAATACCATGGATTTTCACTTTGGGTGAATTTGTATGCTTTATTAACATGTATCAATAAAATTGATTTGTTTAAAAAAAATTGAGCACCTTACAGGACTTGGTCAAAAGGGTGAAAAGGCAGCAGACTAAATGGAAGAAAATATTTGGAAATCACATATCTAATAAGGGTTTAGTATCCATGATACATAAAGAGATGCTACAACTCAACAATAAAAAGACAAATGCCCAATTAAAAAAACAGGCAAAATACTTGAATAGACATTTGTCCAAAGAAGAAATACAAATGGCAAAAAAACACATGAAAAAATGTTCAACACCATTAGCGACTAGGGAAATGTGAATCAAAATGCAAATCATTATACACCTATTAGACTGGCCACTATTAAAATGTCAGAAAATTGTAAATGTTGGAGAGGATGTGGAGAAATAGGAATACTTATTCACCGGTGGTGGGAATGTAGAATGGTACAGCCACTGTGGAGGACTGTTTGGCAGTTCCTAAAGAAGTTGAATATAGATTTGCCATGTGACCTGGCAATACCAGTACTGGGTACATACCCAGAAGAACTGAGAGCAGTGGCAAGAATAGACATCTGCACACCAATGTTTCCAGCAGCATTACACACGATTTCCAAAAGCTGGAAACAACGCAGGTGTCCATCAACCGATGAATGGATAAACAATCTGTGGTGTATTCACACAACGGAATATAATGCAGCTGTAAGGAGAAATGAAGTTGTATAGCATATGAAAACATGGATGAACCTGGAGGACATTATCTTGAGTGAAGCAAGCCAGACACAAAAGGACAAATACTGCATGATTGTGCTATTATGAACTAACTATGTTGTATAATCTCATGGAGTTAATAACTTTGAATATGGTTCACCAGAAAATAGAATGAGGTTAGAAAATGGAAAGCTAAGGATTAACTTGTGCAGAATTGGTAAAAGATTTGTATTAATCTTTGGAAATGAACAGAAAAGGTGAAAGCCCAACATGTTTGTAATTAGCAGTACTATTATGTGGGTATGAAAGTGGCTTAAAGGGCAAATCTAAAGTCATGTATATTACTAAAAGGAAAGCTAAAAAATGCAACATGGAACTGTATAGCATAGTAAAACCACATATGAAATATGAATACGGGTAAAACAGGTAAGACTGTTTTCTTTGAAGCTGAACAAGTGTATGTTAATACTACAAGATGCTAATATTAGACAAAAAAACATTATGCTAAGTGAAGGAAAACAGACAAAATACTATATATTGTATAGTTCCATTTATATAAAATGTAAATATAAATCAAGTTATAAAGATGAAATTAGATTAGTGGTTATGCAGGGCTGGGAAAGGAGTGTTAAGGGGTGTGGAGTTTTTCTTTTTGTAGTAATGATATTGTTCTAAAATTTTTTGTGGTGATGAATGCACAACATTGTGATTATACTAAAAGCCAATGATTATACACTTTGGATAGAGTGTATGGTATGTAAATACATCTCAATAAAACTGCTTAATAAATAAAGAATTATGCAAAAATATGCAGAAATAGCAGCTATGTATAGCAGGGGAAGCATGGAGACATTGAGAGGTGAAGAATTTTCTTGTCTGTTTTTAGTTTATCATTATTGCTATTGAAATAATGAAAATGCTCTAATAAAAATTGAAGTGATGAATGCACAACTATGTGATTATAGCAAACTCCACTGACTGTACACTTTGGATGAACTGTATGCTTTATTAACATGTATCAATAAAATTGATTTGTTTAAAAAAAATTTATGTGGAAGTGCAAGCAATCCACAATAGGCATAAACATCTTGAAAAAGAGGAACAAATTTGTAGGACTCACACGTCCTGATTTTAAAACTTATTACAAAGCTACAGTAATCAAAATAGTGTAGTAAACTGATGCAAATACAGATATAGACAAGTAGAATAGAATTGAGAGCACAAACAAAAATCCACGTATCTATGGTCAAATGATATTTTAAAAGGGAGTCAATTTAACCCATGGCAGAAGAACAATCTCTTCAACAAATGATGCTGGGAAAACTGGACATCCACATGCAAAACAATGAAAGTGTACTCCTACCTTACACAATATACAAAGAGTAACTCAAAATGTATCAACAATCTAAACATATGACTTAAAATTATAAAACTCTTAGAAGAAAACACAGGGAAATATCTTCAGGTCCTATTATTAGGCAATGGATTCTTAGATGTTACACTGAAAGGATGACTAACTGTACTAGCTGTATTAGTCAGCCAACGGGATGCTGATGCAAAATACCAGAAATCGGTTGGTCTTTATAAAGGGTATTTATTTGGGGTAGAAGCTTACAGTTACCAGGCCATAAAGCCTAAGTTTCTTCCTTCACCAAAGTTTATAGCCACGTGTTGAAGCAAGACAGCTGCCGACATTTGCCAGGGTTCAGGCTTCCTGGGTTCCTCTCTTCCTGGAGCTCCGTTTCTCTCCAGGCTCAGCTCCTCTGGTTCCTCCACAAGGTCAGCTGTAGACTATGAGGCTCTCTAGGCTTTGCCTCTCTCCACAAGGCCAGCTGTGAACTGTCAGGTGAACGGCTCGTCTCTTTTCCTGGGGCCTTCTCTCCTTCCTCACGACCAAACTTCTCTGTGTGCTTACTTCCCTGGGCTCCATCATTAAAACTCAGCATCAGAACTCCAACATCAACACTCCAACCAACTCCTCTGCTCTGCCATGTAGTTTTATCTCTGAGTCCCCACCCACCAAGGGGCGGGGACTGAACGGCCTACTGACGTGGCCCAATCAAAGCCCTAATCATAACTTAATCACACCCAGAGGAACAGACCAGTTTACAAGCATAATCCAATATCTATTTTTGGAATTCATAAATAATGCCAAACTGCCACAGCAACTAACAAAAAACTAGATATACTGGACCTCATCAATATAAAAGCTTTTGTGCACCCAAGCATATTATCAATCAAGAAAAGGAAAAGATAAGCAACAGAATGGAAGAAAACATTTGGAAACCATATGTCTGATAAGGGTTTAATATCCATAATATATGGATAACCCCTCCAACCCAACAACAACAACAGAACCACCAAATTTTTTAAAAAGGTCAAAGGGAGGCCTAGGTAAGAGTAGGCCTACTGCCACTGCCACAATTAGGACAATGCATTATCCCAGACACCTCTGACCACCAGCCTGAGCTTCCTAGCTCCCTTTCCCAGGATTCATGGGGAGAAAGTCATGCTTTAAGGCAGGTGCTTAACTTAGGGTCCTTAGGCCTCCTGAAATTACATGCCAATAAGTTGCAACACTATGGAGAGTCTGCTTTATCTTTAGGGAAAAAGTTATAACTTTCATCAGATCCTCAAAGTGATCTATGAGCTCCCCCATTAAGTTAAGAACCACAAATTTAGGGAAAAAGCACTGAAACAAAAGTTAGTACAAGCCTGAGGGAGATGCTGATACCAAAAACATAGTCAAATGATACCAGGAGATTTGTGTCTGTGTCTGTGTGTATGTGTACATATTTAAGAAAAGGATTCATTCCCTGTTTAACTTGTCTGTAATGGTTTTGATTTGTGTAGCAGTTTGATGTTATGAATTCCAAAAAGAGATATTGATTATGTTTGCAAACTGGTCTGTTCCTCTGGGCATGATACCCTTTGATTGATTTAAATTCAAAGGTTTTATTTTTATTTGATTAAATCAAAATTAGGGCTTTGAATCGAGCACATCATTAGGACATGCAGGGTTGAGTCCCCGCCACCTTGGTGGGCTATATAAACGGACAATCAAAAAGACAGAGAAGATACACATGTGAAGAGAGAAGCTCCATAGATACCAGAGGAGAGAAGCTTGTCAGCTTTGATCCTGAGGTCGTGGGAAGAGAAATGACCCATTTGCCTGATAGTTTACAGCTGACCTTGTGAAGAGACCAGAGCAGCTGAGCTCTATGCCAGCCTACAGCTGAGATTGGAAGAAGCTGGACCCATAGAACCTTAAGAGGAAAGAGGAAGGTTGAATGCTTGCAGATATTGCCTGCCATCTTGCTTCAACATGTGGCAACTGACTTTGGGTGAGAAAGTACCTCTTATGGTACCTTGAGTTGGACTCTTTAGGGCCTTGTAACTGTAAACTTTTACCCCAAATAAACACCGTTTATAAAAGCGAAAAGATTTCTGGTACTTTGCATCAGCACCCCTTTGGCTGACTAATACAACTTGTTTTATAATCAGGTAGGAATTTATGAATATTATTAAATCATTAAAATAATGATTAAAGTTTTACTTCCTTTAAAAATGGTCAATGGACTTGAACATTTTTCCAAAGAAGATATACAAATGACCAATAAGCACATGAAAAAATGTTCAACATCATTAGTCTTTAGGGAAATAACAACAATGAAATTGGGGAAGGATGCAAGATGGCAGCAGAATAGGGAGTTCCAAGAGTCAGCTCATCCTACAATGCAGTTAGTGACGAGCCAGAAGCTATATAAATTACCTCTCTGCGGGACTTAGGAGAAGAGAAGAACACCCTACAACATCCTTGGAAGAATGAAAGTAGGAGGCTGGCCATCTGTGGTGAAGATTCGTGAGTAGAGCACTCCACACTGTGGAGGCCAGTGCCCATCTCCTGCTGGCAGGGCAGGAAACCTCAGGAGCTACTCCCTGGTGGGAGGTGAAGCTCCGTTTTCAAAAAACAGAGGAGGAAGAGATGTCCAGGAGCTGACTTCAGCTATTGATTAGTAAATTCGGCTAGCTAAAGTCCAATCCAAAGTGCAGCTAAAGTTTGAAACTGTCTGTCAGAAAGAGGCTGGTAGGCTCCATTTTAACTCCACCCCCAACATGAGGGTAAGTGGGGCTGATTGAAAATCACAATGACTTCTTGGACAGTACTGACCAGGTTCTTTCCACCCAGGTCAGATTGCTGCCCTAGTCTGGGCTCTGGTCCAGCCCCTGACAGGGAGGAAGGTGGGCAGAGCAGCACCAGTCTCTCCGGGCAAATGCATTCAATTTCACCCTGCACTGTTTAGTCTAGTAACACACCTGTGGCTCCATCCCCACCTCCGACAGGGAAGGAAGGGGGACAGAGCTGCATCAGAGTCTCTAGGCAACTGCACTCCTTTTGGCCCACATGGACTAGATTGTTGCATACACCTAAGTCTCCATCTCTGCCCCTGGCAGAGAGGAAGGGGGACATTGACTTATCAGACTCTCTAAGCAACTGCAGTTAGTTTCAGCCTACACTGCTCAGACTGTTACTCACACCTATATTGTTGATGGGAATGTAAAATGGTACTGCAACTCTGGAAAATAGTTTCTTAAAAACAAAACAAAACAATACAAAACAAACCCCCAAAAAAACTATACTAAAAATGCAACTACCCAGTGCGTGGAGCTTCATCAGTCTCTGGGGACAACTACAGATGATTCTGGCCCACTCAACTTGTATTACTACCCACAGCTGTGACTTTGTCCCCACACCTAGCAGGGGAGAGAGTTGGGTTGAACTTCATAAGTTCCTGGGGGACTTCAGCCTGCATGGCTTACAATAAAAACCACACTGTTGGCTCCTACTCCACACCCGGCAAGAGAGAAAGGGCAAGAAACTGAAAAATAGGAGCTGAAAATTTTTCAGATTGGATAAACATGAGCTATTATAAAGTTCCAAAATAAGTTGAAACAAGCTTCAAATAGGGGCTTTAGCACAAAGCCAGTCAACAATAAAGTCCTAGACTAAAGAAAGAAACTGAAGGCCAAATAAATATTATACATCAAGAAAACCAGATGCCGAGACACCAGCAAAAAATTACAAGCCATACTAAGAAACAGGAAGATATGGCCCAGGTAAAGGAACAAACTAAATCTCCAGATGATATATAAGAGTTGAGACAACTAATCACAGATGTTCAAACAAATCTCCTTAACAAATTCAATGAGATGGCTAAAGAAATTAAGGATATTAAGACACTGAATGAACACAAAAAGAATTTGAAAGCATGCATAGAAAAATAACATATCTTATTGGAATAAATGACACAACAAATGAAATAAAAAATTACACTGGAGGCATATAACAGCAGATCTGAAGAGGCAGAAGAAAGGATCAGTGAGCTTGAAGACAGGGCCTCTGAAAGCAAACACGCCAAAGAACAGATGAAGAAAAGAATGGAAAAATTGAACAGGTCTCAGTGAAATGAATGATGACAAAAGGCATGTAAATATATCTATCATTAGTGTCCCAGAAGGAGAAGAGGAGGAAAAAGAGGCATATGGAATATTTGACAAAATAATGGTAGAAAATTTTGCAACACTATTGAGGACATAGAAATCCAAGAAGCACAATGTACTCCAATCCGAATAAATCCAAATAGACCTACTCCAAGACACATACTAATCAGAATGTTAAATGAAAAAGATAAAGAATTCTAAAATCAGCAAGAGAAATTAAATTCATCACATACAAGGAGTACTCAATAATATTAAGTACAGATTTCTCATCAGAAAGGCAAGAAGGCAGTGTTCTGACATTTTAAGATACAGAAAGAGAAAAACTATTTCCTAATACAAGATCCTGTAGATGCTTCCCTACATTATCTTCCAAGGTCTTTATGGTCTTGGCTCTAATTTAGATCTTTAATCCATCTTGAGTTAATTTTTGTATAAGGTGTGAGATGGTATTCCTCTCTCATTCTTTTAGATATGGATATCCAGTTCTCCAAGCACCATTTGTTGAAGAGGCCATTCTCTCCTAGTTGAGTAGGCTTGGTGGTCTTGTCGAATATCAGTTGACTGTATATGCAAGGATTTATATCAGAACTCTCAATTCGGTTCCATTGGTCAGTATGTCTATTCTTGTGACAATATCATGCACTTTTGACCATTGTAGCTTTGTAGTATGGTTTAAAGTCAGATACTGTGATTCATCTGATTTCATTTTTCTTTTTCAGTATGTCTTTGGCTATTCAGGGCCTCCTGCCTTTCCAAATAAATTTCATAGTTAGTTTTTCCAATTCAGTAAAAAATGCTATGGTGATTTTAGTTGGGATTGCATTAAATCTGTAGATCAGTTGGGTAGAACAGACATCTTAATGATGTTTAGTCTTCATATCCATGAACAGAGAATATTCTTCCATTTATTTGAGTCTTCTTTGATTTACTTTAACAGTGTTAGGTAGTTTTCTGCATATAAGTCATTTATACCTTAAATTTATTCTTAGGAATTTGAATCTTTTAGTTGCTATTGTAAATGGGTTTTTTTCTTGATTTCCTCCTCAGATTGCTCATTATTGGTGTACAGAAATGCTACTGACTTTTGCACGTAGATCTTATAACCTGAAACATTACTGAACTCATTTATAAGCTCTAGAAGCTCTGTTGTAGATTCCTCAGGGCTGTCTATGCATAGGATCATGTCATCTCCAAATAGTGAAATTTTTACTTCTTCCTTTCCAATTTGGATGCCTTTTGTATCTTTTTCTTTCCAAAGTGCTCGAACAAGTACTTCTAACACACTGTTAAATAGAAGCAGTGAAAGTGGGCATCCTTGTATTCTTCCTGATCTTAGAGGGAAAGCTATTAGGATTTCATCATTGAATATGGTGTTACCTGTGGGTTTTCCATATATACCCTTTATCATGTTCCTTCTATTTCTATCTTTTGTAGTGTTTTTATCAGGAAAAGTTGCTGTATTTTTGTCAAATATTTTTTCTGCATCTATAGAGATAATCGCATGGTTTTTTTTTCTTTTGATCTGTTTATGTGGTATATTACATTGATTGATTTTCTTACATTGAACCACCCTTGCATACTAGGGATGAAAGCCACTTGGTTATGATGTATAATTCGTTTGATTAGTTGTTGAATATGGTTAGCAAGTATTTTGCTAACGATTTTAGCATCTAGGGTCATTAGAGAGATTGGTCTATAGTTTTCCTTTTTGTGGCATCTTTGTTTGACTTTGGTATTAGGGTAATGTTGGCATCATAGAATGAGTTAGGTAATGTTCCCTCTAATTCTATTTTTTGGAAGAGTTTAAGCAGGATTGGTTTTAGTTCTTTGCGGAATGTTTGGTAGAAGTCACCTGTAAAGCCATCTGGTCCTGGGTTCTTCTTAGTTGGGAGGCTTCATGACTAATTCTGTCTCGTTATTGTGATTGGTCTGTTGAGTTCATCAATTTCTTCTTTTGACAATGAAGGCTGCTTGTGTGTTTCTATGATTTTATCCATTTCCTCTAAATTATCCATCCTGTTGGCAAATAATTTTCCAAAGTGTCCTCTTATGATACTCTTTATTTCTGTGGGGTCAGTGGTGATATCCCCTTCCTCGTTTCTTATTTTTTTGTATTTGCATCTTCTCTCTTTTTTTCTTTGTTAGCCTAGCTAGTGGTTTGTCAAGTTTATTGATCTGGGACATGACCCCCAGGGACAGCCTCCCTGGCACCGAAGGATTACTACCAAGCACTAACTAGCAATGCAACTGGAAAAAGACCTTGACCAAAAGGGGGAAAAGGTAAAGACAAATGAGTTTATATGGCTAGGAGACTTCAAAGTGAGTCTGGAGGTCATTCCAGTGGTTACATTTATGCACATTTTGGCAGGATCTCATTGACTGCCAAAGTAGGTACTACCGTAAATAGTGGGGCTCCTGCGGGCTCTGGAGACATGCAGACACTATAGTCAGGGCAAATAATTCAAGAGTTTGGTGCCTTGCCAATTGGCCCTATTTTGGAATTTATGCTCCCCAGAGTGACAGAGTTGGACTCAGTTATGGTTTCCCTACACATGGTTCTTCTGCTCTTCTATTTGAACCTATAATCAGTACTAGAGTTGGTACGTGTACATCCAAGAGACTTATATCTTTGGGCTGTGTATGTGCCAGCTGGGCCCTAAATCTCAACAGAGTTGCAACACCTACTCTCCAGTTCATTGGTCTCACCCAGGACAACTAACAAGGAGGTGATGATGGACAACTATCATACCAAGGAACTGAGAGAGGCTACGACTACAAGCAAGAGAGCTCCATCTATCAACCCTATGGCATCATAGCCATCTCAATTAGAGGTGGAATAGACATCACAATCCCAGAATCCTAAGGATTGGGTATGGACTAAAGTAGACTTACTGGTATTCTACTACGGACTTATTGTGATATTCCCAATGGAAGAAATTATATCACTGATGTGGAGGCAGTCGCCACTGGAGGTTCTGAGGGCAGGGAGAGGGAAAAATAGCCATAATATGGGGGCATTTTTGGGACTTGGGAATTGTCCTGAATGACTTGCAACAACAGATACAGGCCATTATAAACCTTCCCATAACCTACAGAATTGGGTGGGAGAGAGTGTAAACTACAATGTAAACTTTAATCCACGCTTAGTGGCAATGCTCCAAAATGTGCTCATCAATTGCAATGAATGTACCTCACTAATGAAGGATGTTGTTAATGTGTGAAAATGGGAGGTGTGGGGAGTGGGGCAAATGGGAATCCCCTATATTTTTCACCTGACATTTGTATAATCTAAGTATCTTTAATTAATAAATAAATAAACAAACAAATAAATAAAATATTTAAAGATGAAAAAAATATACCAAAAAAAGAGAAAAACTGTCACCAAGGATCTTATATCTGACCAGATTTTATTTGAAAAATGAGGCTGAGTTTAGAGCAGTCACAGATAAACAGAAACTGAAAGAGTATGTCACCAAGAAACCAGCCTTGCAAGAAATACTAAAGGAGAGAGAGGCTTGGAAGAGAGTCTAGAAATCAAGATTATCAGTAAAAGTAACTAAAAGTATTAAAAAAGAGTGGTGAGAATAAGATATGCCCCCAAGTTAAGCTATAAGCTATCAGGCAAATACCAGGGCTAGTCTCCTCTTGAGCTGCTCCATGGGCCTAGCCTCTTGGGAACCTCATGATTAAGCAATCCTCTCTTTCACATTGCAGAATCAAAAATATGCTGGCTCCCTTTGTTTCTCTGTCTGTCCATGTGAGTCCATTTATATCAGATCCAGCAAGGGGGCAGGGAATCAACCTGAGTCACAGACTATAATCAAAAGCCCTAAAGCAATCTTATCAAGTAATCTAATCAAATGCTCCTCAAATGAATTTATTACAGTCACAGGGTATTCACACCCAGAGGAATAGATTACTTTACAAACATACTCTTCCTCTTTAGGGGATTCATAAAATAATCTCAAACTGCCACATTCATTATATGAAGCGAACATCACCCTAATACCAAAGCCAGAAAAAGATATTATGAAATAAGAAAATTACTACCATTTCCCAAATGAATATGGATGCAAAAATCCTCAACAAAATCAAATCCTCACTAATCAAATCCAACAGCACATTAAAAGAATTATTCATCATGATCAAGTGGGTTTTATCCCAGGCATGCAAGGGTGGATCAACACAAGAAAATCAATCAGTATAATATACCACATTAATAAATCAAAGAAAAAAATCACATGATCATCTCGACTGACACAGGTAAGGCATTTGACACAATACAGCATCCTTTCTTGATAAAAACACTCCAAAAGATAGAAATAGGAGGAAACTTTCTCAACATGACAAAAAGCATATATGAAAAACATAGCTAGCATTGGGCTCAACAGGGAAACAATGAAAGCTTTCCTCTTGAGGTCGATAAGAAGATAAGGATGCCCAATGTCACCACTGTTGTTCAATACAGTGCTAGAGGTTCTACCTAGAACAATCAGGCAAGAAAAAGAAAAAAAAAAAGGCATCCAAATTGGAAAGGAAGGAGTCAAACTTTCACTGTTCGCATATTATATGAACCTACACCTAAAAAGTCCCAAGAAACATCTACAATAAAATTGCTAGAACTAATAAACGATTTCAGCAGTGTGTCAGGATATAAGATTAATACACAAAAAATCAGAGTGTTTCTATAATGAGCAATCTGAGGAGGAAATCAAGAAAAAATCCATTTACAACAGCGACTAAAAGAATGAAATATTTAGGAATAAATGTAACCAAGGACATAAAGGACCTGTATTCAGGAAACTAAAATACATTGCTAAAAAAATACAAAATAACCTAAATAAATGGAAGTGCATTCCATGTTCATGGATTGGAAGACTAAATATCATTAAGATGTCAGTTCTACCCAAATTGATTTACAGGTTCAATGCAATCTTAATAAAAAATTTTAACAGTCTTTTTTGAAGAAATGGAAAAGGTTACTATCAAATTTATTTATAAGGGTAAGGGCCCCGAATAACCAGAAGCATCTTAAAAAAAAATCCTCAGGATTGGGGAATGAACTATGGACTACAGTAGACTTACTAGTATTCTACTATAGACTTTTTGTGATTCTAGCAATGGAAGAAATTATATCATTGATGTGGAGGCAGTGGCCATCAGAGGTTCGGAGGGGAGGGAGAGGGAAAAACAGGTGTAATATGGGGGCATTTTTGGGACATTGGAATTGTCCTGAGTGACGATGCAATGATGGATACAGACCATTATATGTTTTGTCATAACTCACAAAATTGTGTGGGACAGAGTAAACTATAATGTAAACTATAATTCACACTTAGTGGCAATGCTCCAGGGTGTGTTCATCAATTCTAACAAATGTACCACACTAAGGAAGGATGTTGTTAATATGGGAAAGTGAGGGAGGGATAGGGAGTGGGGCATATGGGAATCCCCTATATTTTTTATGTAACATTTATATAATCTAAAGTATTTTTTCAAAAAGTCTAAAGTCTTAAATAGACATTTTCCCAAAGAGGAAATACAAGTGGCCAAAAAGCACATGAAAAGCGGTTAAATATCACTAGCTATTAGGGAAATGCATATCAAAACTACAGTGATATATCATTTAACACCTTAAAGAATGGCCATTATTTAAAATTTAAAAAAAAAGAAAACTACAAGTGCTGGAGAGGATGTGGGAAATAGGAACACTCCTCTGTTAGTGGGAATGTAGTATGGTGCAACCTCTTTGTAATAGTTTGGCAGTTTCTCAGGAAGCTAAATACAAAACTTACATATGATCTGGCAGTCCCTCTACTAAGAATATGTTCAGAAGAACTGAAAACAGGGATGCAAACTGACATTTATACACCGATGTTCATAGTGGCATTATTCACAATTGCCAAAAGAGGGAAACAAACCAAGTGTCCGTCAACTGATGAAAGGATAAACAAAATTTGGCAAATACATACAATGGAATACTTTGCTGCTGTAATAAGAAATGAAATTGTGACACAGACGACAACCTGATGAACCTTGAGGACATTATGTTAAGTAAAATAAGCCAGACACAAAAAGACAAATATTGTATGGTCTCACTAATAAGAACTAAATAATGCATAGAGTTAAAATCTAGAATAGAGTTTACTAGGAGATACCATAAGGGCTGAGAAGGGGTTCTGATGCTTAATGTATGTAGAATTTTTAATTATGTTGACTGTAAATGTGTAGAAATGAATAGAGTTGATGGCAACACATTATACTGAGTGTATCTAAAACTGCTGATTTATAAATGTGATTGAGGCTTAAAGGTGCAGTCGAGGGAGATAAATGTCAATTGAAAGAAAGCTAGAAAATAACCTAGGGACTGTATGACAGTGAACTCAGTGATGGATGAGATTGTGGTTATCGTACAAATAAAATAATGTTCTTCTA
>JAQZBX010077045.1:0-14336 GCA_029593785.1 Cabassous unicinctus | reverse complement strand
TTTTTTGCCAATTTCTCTTTTAAAAAGATAGCAAAGAGCTTTTAAGTAAATGAGTTTAAACTGACTGGCACTATCATGTGTTTCAATTTGGAAGTCTGAAACAGAGAGCTCTAGAAAACAATTTGTCTTGACTCAAAAGTAAATCTAACAAGGAATTCCCAACCACAAGTCAGTATCCCCAACCTCATATTAAAACTTCTGATTAAATAAAAGAAAAACACAGTCCAGCTTAAAAATGAATCAAAGAAAAGCAAATGCTACATAGATACCTAGTTCAAGAGTGAACATCACCTTTACAGTGAAATTTACTGTATCTCTATGCCACACTTCCAACCATGATAAGCAATGGAAGAAAAAGAGCTCATCACAACCCTTAAAAATATTCAGTTTTCAGGGATGAGATAGAAACATTGTACTGATAGCAACTTTTTCAGCTAAATTGTTTTCTTTAATCTTCTAACTGTAAGCAAATCTGAATGATACTGTATATGTTTGAAAGTTTCTAGAAAAACAGTGCTTTGTAAAGAAGAGAGTGTCTTTTTGAAGATGTAGATTGTGTCACAAAATTTCAAGCACTTAATAACCAATTAAAATTTAAAATGGAGCTAATTAGAAATCTTGGGCACAGGAGCACCACTGCAGTAAAACTTGTTCTACCAGCTAGTGGCTTCTTGCTCCTGAGCACACACAGGGGCCACACAGGGAGGTCATCTCTCCCAAAGCACCAGGCCCAGCCCTCCAGCCGCCATCCCTGCAGGCCTCTTCCTATGTAATCATGTGAATTATTCTAAGCCTAGAGAAAGGCCTACATGGGCACATAACCTTTTATTTTGTAGTTATTTCTGGGACACCAGACCTAACACATTGGTCAGGAAGATGGAAGAGATGCTGCTTTTCAGGTTTGGGAATAATCTTTGGGCTGGTTATACCTTGTTTTTGGAGCCTGGGCCCTTCAATGAATGGGGGTTTTCATTATGCTACGTCTGTAAATGGAACTTGATAGAGCTATTTATTAAATATACACATCTTGATAGTGAACGATAGTTTTGATATACTGCTGTTTGGAAACAGCATTTAAATACAACAATTCTGAAAGATATATGAATATTTATTATAAAGTAGGACATATATTCATCAAAATATTAAAAATGGTTATCTCTGGATAGTGGGATTTTGGGGATTTTTATTTTTATCTCGATGCCTTTCTATACTAGGGATTTTTACAAGGAGCGTGCATACTTTTTATACTCGGCTACTATAAAAATGCTTTTAAATAGAGACGAGGCTCGGGGATGGGCAGTGTGCATGCTCACACACGCTCTCCCAAGCTCCCTTCATGTTAAAATCTTTCACCAAACAATCTGGGGAGCCCTGCCCCTCCTGCCCTCGACCCTCGGGCCCGGAGCACCCCTGGGTGACGTCTGCACATCCCTGTCCTCCCTCCACATCCTGCCCTCCGTCCAGCAGCGTCAGGGAGCTGCCCCCGCACTGGGGGCAGCCATTCAAGAAGCAAGGAAATATTATGCAAGAGCACAGGAAGTCAGAGGAGACAGGATTCTGGGCAGGCCTGGCAAGGAGTCTGTGTGAACTCCAGTGAACAAGCGGACTTTGCTCAGCGGGGCTGAAGCCAGCAGAAAGCCTTCCCAGGGCAGCAAAAGAGAACTGTCCACATAATGTCTCTGGCCACTGGGCAGCCATCCAGAACTTGTTGTACCTGATGTAAGGCAGATAAACCCAAGTCCCAGGCTTTCTCTTTTTTTGGCCCTAGTTCCGGGTGACTCCCCAACACTCATGCACCATCACTCACCTCTGTCCCACGTGGCATCCAGCCCCCAATATGATATAACTGCATTCAGTAATTTTCTAACTTGTTCCTGTCCCGGCCATTGGCTTTCCAGCTCAGTCCTCTCTCTCATTGTCTCTGACTGAAGGGCACAGTACTTTCAGTTGCTTGTGTGAATTATCTCACCTCAGTATCAACCCTGAGCACCTGAGATATGTTTGCTTATTCACATATATGCATATACATGTATCACAGTGGTAATAACCCCTTCTTTTGCAGTAGAATTTATAATTTCCAAGCCCCGATCCAATTGGCAGGGTAGAGATTATAACAGCCACCTGACAGATGTAGAAACTGAGGTCAGAGGGGGTCTGTGACATGTGAAGGGCTGCAGATGATGGGTCGAAGTGGGGACCCAGCTCTCCTAGTTAAGGGCACTCTTTCCCCAGCAGCCTGCCTCCCTCTTCTCTGGCATGAAGATGGAGACACTGCCTCCCCCTCTACTAATATAGCTGTCCCTTTTTTTGTAGAAACCACTGGGCAGCACGCATTTTCATGCCACAGCCCACTTCCTTCTCAAGGGCGGTCCCACTGTCATCATGGAAGTGGCTCGGGCCCCTTCCCTCTGAGCATGGCATCATGGCTGCATCCAACAATGACTTCCAAGTCTCTGACCCCTTCCACTTTAATAGGACTTCTTCTTGAAGAGTAACAGGGGGAGTTACAGGGGAATCAGAGATGCTTCTGGCAAATCCCTACTGATCGTCTTTAACCTCTCACCTTCCTTCCCTAAGGGAGCACTTGAGCACTTGAGATTCACTTCACAGTCGAGATAGAACCCTGGGAGGGATTTATTTTGTCTTGTTCCCACTCACTAGCCCATTTTATAGATGGGGAAACTAATGCCCAGAGAGGTCACCTAGCTGGTTTCTTTTCCACTGGGCCACGGGCCCAGGACATCCCAGGATGTCCACAATGCATATCCCAAGCAGAAGGGGCCCAGACGTGAGCAGAAGTACACAGAGTGCCAGGCAGAAGCAAGGTTGTGACACTCGGGCCCCCACTCCCCTTTGCTTCTATGGGCCAGGCAGCAGATTGTCAGGAGCAGGCAGTGGTGTTTCAACACACAGAACCACAAACAGACAGCCAGAACCACAGCCGGCCACGAAGGCAAAGGCACCCACCCAATTACTGCCCCTGGCCTGACAATTGCTAATTGTGGTAAGGAACGACAGTGGCATTCTCCTGGGACTCTATTTTGTATTTCCAGACACCACAACACACAATGGCCTGTGCTCCACTGGTGTAAACATTGCTTTCAAATGAGACAAACAATAGCATCACCATACAGAAAAATAAAGTGCCAAGAGAGACCACGTGGGCCAGCAGAAAGAGCCTGGGACTGGGAGGCTGTTAACCTGGGCTATGCAGCTTTGTGCTGCACTGTTTCCATCTCTGTGATGAGAATGACAATCCACATCATGAGCTTTGGGAAAAAACTGAGCACTGAACAAAATAAGAAATGATAACTTTGAGGACAAGGACCCAGCAACCCTGAATTAATTAAATATTTAGGAAGTACCTAATATGTGCCAGGCACTGTCCTAATACTGGGGACACAGTGGTGGCCCACAGAGCTTATAGACTGGGGGGAGACAGATAATAAGCAAGCACTAATCTACATGTGGGGAGTGCTGAGATAGGGACAGAGAACAGGGAGGGAGGCTAACTGAGGAAAGGCAGAAAAGGCTTCCTTGAGGAGATGATGAAGCTGAGACCTGAAGGCCACCTTGGGTGTGGGGCTGAGAGAAAAGCAAGCTTAGCCACGACAGGCAGGCAGAGCCTGGGCGTCACAGATGATGGATGTGAGGCCCACAGAAGTCAAGTGACCTGCCAAGGTAGGTGGTAGAGCCAGGCTCTTAGCACCCAAAGTTGTCTGACCTATTAAAGAGGGTGGGTAGGTGATTTGATCTGTGGCCACAGGCAAGTCACTTGGTGGATTGAGGAGCCCACAATTAGGTCTTGCTCCTAAGAGGCAAAGCAAAAAATTGGACCTGAGACGATGTGGTACGAATACAGCCCTTTAGGTAGAGTGATTTGGGGGTGCTAAGTCAAAGGGCAAATTCCCTTTCTTGACAGGATTGAGGCTGGTGTGAACTCTCTCCAACTCCACAGATGGTGGTGGGGATAAATCAGACACAAAAAGGGGCATTTCTGAAGTTGGACCATTTATTGGAAGTTCTGGAAGGCTCCTTGGTGTTATTGGATTTCCTCATATCTTGGGGTATGGTAAAAATAGAACTCATGCCCGAAAATCATTGTTGGCAAGAGCCTGCAATCCTGAAAAGCCCAGTGAGGGGGGGAAATGTAAAGGCCTGAGAGCAAGTGTCTCCTTTTTCATTCTCCCAAGGCTCCCTTCCAATGATAATCAAATCAGTTCAGTAGGTAATAATGCACCTAATGATTATAGTGGTATGCTTGGTAATAATCATGCTTTGAAGGTCTGTACTTTATACTTTTCAAAGATCTTTCTATTGAGATAATGGTTGCAAGAATGATTTTTAAAGTGGAATGTGCTTAAAAAAAAAAAGGTTATATGGAAACCCTGGCTTGTCTCGACCTCAGGTTAGTACTCTAAGAAAGCAGTGTGTGTTTAACACTCTTCTAGGGATGGGAAACATGTAGAGAGGTTAAATTACACATACTAGGTCATGTAAGTCAGGGAAGGATCTAGTTTTCAATCAGTCTAGTTTTTCAGACTCCTAGAGAGTTTTAAGGCCTCCTTGGAGCCTTAGGTGGTGGCAGGCTTTGCCAGGGACACAAAAGGAGAGGTGGCCCTGGGAGAATTTATCATCTGTGTGACAAGACAAAAGCTAAGAAACACGGACCCTTTGTGGGTCCGTGTAGTGTCCCCTGTAGTGTCCCCTGACACTAATTTTGGAGGGAAAGGAATTCCAGTGGGTGAAAGTTTGTCCCTCTCCAAAATAGATACATACTCTGCCTTGGCTCTGAAGATTTAAACTCAAAGAGTATTAAGTTGCAGTTATTACCCTTAAAATAGGTGGACCTGTACATGGAGCTACAGGTAGCCCAGAATCTCAAGGCTTATGCTGATCTGGTTATGGAAAATCATTTCAAATGTGCTCAAAGGTAATGGCTTAGGAAAGAAGGACTCAATGTCCACACTCATCTCAGGCTGCTTTCTACCTGGGTTCTCTGGTTGCCAGGATTTCTGGGAGTCCTGAACTGGCCCAGGACCTGCAGTGAGCACACTACCAACAAGTGTGCAAGGTCCTACCTCCCTAGCCAGGGTGTGGAGAACACTGGGCCCTACGAGTTCAGCAGAGGGAAAGTTAGAGTTTTTCAAAAGGACCTTTTACTTTGGAAAGGAAGAGAAAAGAAAATAAACACATGGGAATAGACATGGCTGGTGCGCCACTTCCATGGCCCAGGGGTTGTCTAGTCACAGATTAACTTGGTCAGGACATCTTCCTTTTCCTACCTGGTGTTGTGAGAAGGTAGATGCTAGACTCAAACTTCCAGCCTTGGCTAGATCTGGGTAAACACTTCTTTTTAGCCTGGGGGGAGGGAGGCAGTTCTTAGGACAACCCTGAGGTAGCCTCCCAGGGTTTGCCCAAGGTCCCAGACAGCCCCTAGGTCTGAGCTGGGCTGCACTGGGCAGCAGAGCTTTCTGTACCTGCAGTGCAGGATGAGGAAGGTTGCTGTCCACCTGGCTCCAGTAGGCACTTCCCTGGGCTCAGACCCAACATTGAGCAGCGTGTACAGAGTAGGCATTTAAATGATTGCTGAGTGGGCCACTGAATAACCCAGGCCTGCCTGGGCTGGACAGCAGTGTCCAAGGTCTACAACCATTTACTGATTACTGAAGGGATAGAAAAGGTATGAGAGATGAAGCATGAGGTTGTCATCATGAGGCTACATTTCAAGCCAAGTGCTTTCAGGACCTTGGATGAGAGTTGCTTGGCTTCTGCTGGTCCCTGGTGTGGATATTCTCCAGTGATTTACAATCTCTGTCCAAGGCTTTGCCCACAAGTTTTCAGCCATGACCATAAGTGTTTCTAAATTCCTCCAGGGGAAAGGTTATTGGGGGGTGGGGGGGTGGACGGACACAAGGTTCCTGGTTCCTCCTGCCCCAGCTGCCCTCTCCAGGTGACTCCAGAAAGATGGCTCCTTTTCTTCCTCTTGTGGCAGCATCTGCCCCAGACTATCAGAGCCTGGGCTGAGGGAATGGGGTGATGGCATCACAGGAGAGCACAAAGTCAAGGAGCATCTCCACACAGGGCACACAATGAACAGTTGTTGGGAGAGTTGGACAAAAGGATGGTCTTACTTGGATTTGGCTGTCTCCCTACTATAAAGAACGGGGTGTTGAAGGTACTGTCCTATCTTTTTACAATGATCAAATTCAAACATCTAGAGTCTAGAATGAGAAAGGGCAAGAGGGGATAGAATGAAAGACCTTATCAAATCATCAAGGGGACAAAGCCTTTACCATCAAAAAGAGAACCTGGGGATGAGGGTCACTGTCCCCCTCCCTGGAGCCTGAAAGTTATTTTGGGACACATGTGGTATTTCAGACCCTGAGGGGTGGTAGAGGACGAAAGGAAATGTATTCCAGAGTGATTTGGGCACATGCACAGATGACTGATTTCCTAAGGTATATGTGGGGACATTTTCAGCCTTTGAGGTCAAAACTATGGAGGCCATCCTGGTCTCTACTAACCACCCCTTGGTGCTCATACTAGAGACGGGCTCCTGGCTGGGTGGATGATGGAGGTGTCCCGAGCAGCCCGCTCATGTCCCATTAATTCCCGAGAGACATGCACTGCTCACATGTCCCCAAGGCAGCCCAAAGACTCCATTACAACATGACTCAGAGAGGACTGTCCCTAAACTTCCCAACACCCGCCCAGACCTGGTCCTCATCTCCTGTCTCATAGAAGTGCTCTGAATTCAGCTCTGGAAGGAGCTGGCTCGTAGCCCTGACCTCCCCGCCTTGCTGATCCCTGCCTGTTGTTCTACTCCTGCTGTTCCCCTCAACTGGGATGCCCCACACCTATCTGCCTATCCTCAAGACTTAGATCTTAGGGCTCCTCCATTAAATCACCCTCTAATCTACACTGATCATTTCCCATCTAACTATTGACAACTCACAAAATTTATTTTGCCTTATTCACCTCACACTTTATTACTAACAATCTTCCACTGTTTTCTCAATGTTTTATCTGAGTTAGTTTTCTCTTCCTAACAAGATGGCAACATCTTAGAGATGGGGTTAGGATACCCATTAACATCAATCACCTTCCATCGCTTTAAACAAATCATCTTAGGAAGTCCTTGACTCTCCAACTAGATTATAAGGCCCCTGAGGGCAGGGTCCATTTAATGCCTCTTTGTAAACCCACCACCTAGGAGAACCTGAATCTGGTAGGTAGCCTGTACACATTCACACACAGTGATGATGCCAGCATCCCCATAAACCTCACTACACGCACAGTAGGTGTCTAATGAGGATGGGTTAATTTCATCTGAGCAAAGGTTTCTGCCTGTGTCTCCAAACCTTTGGCACTAACTCCCAAAGATCCTAACTGATAGGATTCCTCTGTCTACCAGCAATTGCTGAGTACCTAAATGTGGACATCTGTTCTCTGTGCTGCAGGAAGAGAGCACAGAAGAAACGGATTGATCCCTGCTTTGAAGAGCTTAGCACCTAAATGTTGACCAAGGGCAGATGTGCATGCACACACACTCAAATTCAATTGTAAAATCATACAAATGATATAATACAGACTGAAGGCCATATAAAGACAGGGGTGACCAAACTGCAGCTGAGCAGGGATGGCTCCCCGGGGAAGATGATTTCTGAACTGAGAGCTGGTACCCCCTTGCACTGACCGTTTCCATTTGGCTTTTTAAATATTGAGATTAAGTTGGAGTACTTTGTTGAATGGCTGGCAGTAGCCTAAATGGGAAGGGCATTCTTAAAGTGAAGCATTGACATACTAGTCTAATGTTTGCATTTAATACAAATTCATGAGTCAATAAGACCCACCTGTGGTTCCTTTTTCTTTCTTTTTAAAGAAAAATGAATAAAGGGCTCAAAACTACTTAAATGGGAAAAGCAGAATCCAAGAAGCAGGCTTTCTCCTAGTGACACAAGGGACATCAACAAATAAATTCTATGATTTTTTTTAAACTAAGCATGATTTTAGAGCACAAGACGATGCAAGGTGTTACCTGGGACACCAGAATACTAGACATCCTTGCCCTTGAGCAACATGCAATCTTGTTGGAAAGACAAGAATACATGAAATGTCATTAGATATCAAGGAAATATAATCAGGCTCTTTGGCAAACATAACCAAGAGTTAGAGACAAGTGGAGGGGGAGTTGCCAGTGTGGGAACTGCTATGGAAGGTTCTGCAGAAGCTGGGGTGCTTGGGCTCATGCAAGGAAAGTGGGAGATGTTTCAGTAGGAAGAAGGGGAAAGAGCATTCAAAGGGGAGGGAACAGAGAGGAAACAGGGTGGGGATGAGAACTGGTTCACTGGGCAAGCAAGGCTTTGAGGCAGAGGGAAGAGATTTGTGTATTTGGGGCATGTTAGATGATGGTGAACGGGGTGGGAGAGCTGGAGTCCCTACTGGTCAACAAGGTTAACCCCCACTGCCACATTGGCTGCCCTTGAGAAGATAATTGTGCCAAGGACCCATATCTTTCATATTGTCATTCAGGCCCTGAGTGTGTCTAGCCAGTCATTGGATATTCTTAAGAAAAATCACTCAAATCCACCAAAGAAACCCCCTTCCCACTCTGCAGATGCTGTGCTCTGAGGACATGACAACCCCCGTGAGGAGGCCTAAAATAGGGGCAGTAGCAGCACCATGCAAACCTCTTCTGAGAAGCTAGGAAAGCTATTTTAGCAGCCAGGCTGCTACCCAGTGAATCAGATAGCAGAGCAACGAGCCAGTGTACTGATGCCCACATAATGCCAGAAGACTCAGGACATTGGGGGCCACAGAGTACAGTAGGTTTCCCCCTGACTTCTTGACCATGCCAAAGGGCCTCACCAAATTGGAGGGGTCTGTCAGCTGAGCCAAGACACGCTGAGTGACAGAGAAGAAGCCAAAAAACCTGGGAAGGGCCTCCACTCCCATGCCTCATCCACCATTAATTCCCCCAAGTCCCTATCATAGAATAAAAGACAGGCTCCTGCTGCATTGTGATACGGTTACATTTATAGAAGCTCCCTTGTCACCTGCGAAATGTGACCTTCATACTTTCCTTATCTTAATATCTGGGTAAACATTTGTTGTGCAAGCACACAAATAAAGGTTCTAAAGGTGAAATGTGGAGTGTCTGGTAACACCACGCTGCTCCAAACCCAGGCACCAGAAAGCCCTCTTGGCTCCTCAGTTGACTCTCTCTCCCTTTACCCTGGGCACCAAAATTAGCTTCCTCAACCTCAGCCAGTGCTGGGGTGAATGCTGCCATTCTAAAATAGCAGCTGAGAACTCTTGGAAACACAGGAGAAAAAAAACACAAGGGTACAGTGGTTTACAGAAATGTACTGAGAAAGCAGTTTCACTGGAGTGCTTTAAAAAATCAAATATATATGAAATGAGCATTATCAGGATTTACTCTGGAATCTTTATAAACTGAAGGATTCTTCTAGCTTCCTGAATACCCCCACATTGCCTATTTCCTATATCCTGATTTACTCAATTAAGCACAATTGTTTTCATTCAGAAAAATATTGTAGAGGCCATATACAAAAAAGAATGTTTATCAAATGACCTTTGTTGTTTTTTTTTCATTAAAATTTTTTAATTTAAGTATGTCGTTCATGCATGAACATACATAAACAATAAGTGTGTAGTAAAAATTGTGAACTTACAAAACAAACATGCATATCATCGTACAGGGCTCCCATACATCACCCCACCACCAACATCTTGCATTGTTGTGAAACATTTATTACAAACTATACAAGGGCATTGTCAAAATATTACTACTAACTATAGCCAGTATCTTACATTTGGTGTATTTCTCCCTCAATCCACCTGATTACTAACACCCTGGATTAGTATTCTATATTTGTTATTGTTCATGAGAGAACATTCTCATACTTATTGTTAACCACAGGCCATCTTTCACCACAGGATTCACTGTTAGACAGCAAATGACCTACGTTTTAACCCCAAATTTTACTTTACTAATTTGCATAGCCCTATTATTTCTAGAATACTCTTTAAAAACATTAGTCCCATTTTCCCATATATTTGATAGTCCAGATTTGATTTTTCTTATTTTGTTTTGCAATTTGGTGAGAAAGGATTCTTGAATAGCCCCTCCCAAGCATAATTCTGTCTTTTCCCCATAGAATTCATAAACAAAGGCAAGCAACCGATTTGTGTGTGTGTGCTTAACAACCACTCCTTCCTGCAACTGTGTATGACGTATTTTTCCAGGACAATCTTTCTCAATACTCCAAAGTGCTTCAGCAGCAGGAAGTCGTAAAGGTAGGAAGGAGGCCTGTAAATATTTGCTGTAATTACTCATTAGTAATGAGAAGAGTTAGCATTGAAGTTTGAGTCACCTCCATTGTGTTCTTGGCTCATTACTTGTAACAGAGCCTGAGGTCATTCGTAAGGGTCCAGCCTCACCGTGGAACCCTGGTTCTGCTTCTTGATTTCACTTCAGACGGAGTGGTTTACGGCTCTCAGCAGCTCAATTTCCTCAATACAAAATTAGGATAACGTGTTGCCCTTCTCCCCTATCCCTCCAAGGCAGTCAGAACAAATCTCATACAAAATGGTGATGAGATGAGAATTTTTCTCAAGAGTAAAATACATGTGGTTGTTAATACAAACACAACATGGAGAACCAGAACACCAAGGGGCACCGGCTGGCTAGACACACAAAGCAGTGCTTCAAACGACTGTAACCAAATCATAATCATACATTTTAAGGGGCATGTTTTAAAAGATTTGTAGAAAGCATCTGAACTTTCTCAGATTGGGCCTATATGTCCTCTTACTCATAGCAAACTACTGACGTCCACAGTCATCGGTCAAAATGGGACACCTCGGACTAAAAATTAGACCAAAATAGTCAAGTAAAGCTGTTCCAGGGCTTCTGAGGAGAATGCTTTTGGCTGTACCCCAGCATCGCAGGCAGCCAACATTGTAGGGGGTTAACCTCCGGCATCAGGATCATGAGTGGGACATAATGGATCCATTTCCCACTCATGCATTTTATTATACAGCCTAACCAAATAAAGTCACCAGCTTTTTCTTCGCAGGCTTGCTTTTAATTGGAGGCAACCATGGGGAGGGGATGCAGGAAGTTGCTGGGGGCAGATAAGAAGAGACTTTAACAGTCTGCTTCCATAACATGTATGGCTTTCTAGAATTCGGGAAAATGTCAAATGGGTGCATGGCAGGTAAATATTTTTTTAAATGGGGTCATTTTCCTTAATGACAAGCCACCCTTTCTGAAACATCTTTCCACATGAGAAAAAGATTTGCTTCCCAGGGTCTTTATCTTGCATAGAAATTACTTGTTACTTTAAAACTGAAGCATCTTTCCAAGTTAAGGGGAAAAATGTGCCTCCTGGGACCATGTGAAGCTTTTGGTGGTGGTGCCACATAAGTTTTGCTGACGTACAAGTGGTCCCTAAGGCAGTCAAGCAGACCATTTTTTGAGAAATCAGAAAATAACAAGGTCACTTAGGAGTAGATAAGATTCTGGTCCATTCCTCACCCAGCTCCTTGGTTCCAGAGATCTTCATGCTTCCAGATCAGTTCAGTGGCTCTCAACAGCGGGAACAGACAACTGATACCAATTACATCCAATCTCTACTTGTAAGTCACAGAGGCAGTGAGTGGCATGTGCCCGTGATGGATGGCTACTACCCATACGGTGGAGCACAAATGCCAGCCTGGCTCGCTTCTCTCTCTTTTGATATGTGTCCATTCAATCATGTTTTGCAGCACTGGGAAAACTCAAGAAACCCTTCTGGGTTTAAAGTGCAGAGGCCAATGGTGTGATGGCTGTGAAAGACAGGCCTCATCAGAGAAAGGACTCTAGAAAAATGCAACATATTATTATTGCAATGATCATGGCTATTCTTCATGCCCCCATCCATTCTTTCCTTCCTGTGCTTGCAATTTCAAAAGATCAAAAGGGCCAAAGGAAGTCCTGTGCATCATGATTTAGAGATGATTCTTCAGAAGCCACAGAGGAAAAGCTTGTAACAGGTTCTTCTGCACAATGGAGTCTGAAGGCTAAAGTAATTATTGAAGTCTTGCCACCAATTAAGGGTGGGAGGTAGAAAGCTTTGAACTTCTTGGGGCAATAGAGAACCACCTCCTGTCACAGTGGAGGAAAACCCATGAAAAATAAGAAATTCTAGGACTTCCCAGTCTATCCTTCAGAGCTTCAATCCCTCCCTGTCTGCTTGTGAAGTTGGATACAAGTGATGAGTCACAAAAGAGAAAAGTAAGTATAGTAATTAAAAATACAGCAACAACAAAAGCAGTTTTCGTCATACAGCGCTTGCCACAAGCTCGGCATGGTATTAAATGCTTTACAGGAAACTTAGGCAAGGTAAGGTAGGATGGAACAGCAGTTAAGAGCATTGACTCGGGAGACACTTTGCCCAGTTCGAACCCCAGCTCTGCCCATGCTACCTACATGACCTTGAGCAGCTAAGCTTTCTGTACTTCAGTTTTCCCATCAGTGAAATGGGGATAGTAAAGGGCTTATGTATCAGGGTTGTTATGAGGATTACGAGAGGTAATCCACGTAAAGTTCTGAGAACAGTGCTGGGACACAGTAAGATTAAGCATTCAGTTTTGTGTTTGGTTTGTCCTACTCCGGACGTGATTTCTATTATAGACACACACATTCCTAGAGCATGAAAGGACCTCCAATAACTGTTTGAGGATGATGGAAAATATAAGGATAAATTTTCATGGCCATTTTATGAAACATTAACAAAATGACCCATACCACAGCTCACCCTGTGCAGGGCACTCAGCTCCCCCTCCTGCCGTCAGGAGGCAGATACATAGCTGGACAGAGGGCCCAGCCAGATACAGTAAGGCTAAGCTGCACCACAGAATCTTTAATAGATGCACACACCAACCTTCTCCCGCCTCTCGGACACAGGGAGAGACACTGGAGGAAATGAAGGAACTGTATGGAGTCTGAACAGAAAGATCCTGAAGCATCAGGCAGCTATGGAATCAGACATCCAGAGGCAGGGGTTCACTTTTCCCTGATCACAGAACCTTTGAAAGGCTATTGAGAGCTGGAAAGACTTTATAAATAAATAAACAAATAAATAAACAAACAAATAAATAAATAAATAAAAAGCCTGCATACATAACACCTGACACTCAATTTCAGAGGCTCACAAACCACCCCCTGAAACCCACTCACAAAGAGCAGGTTAAGAAGCCCCTTCTCCCCTCCTGGCTTCCAGGGATCACAGCTGTCTTCACTGTTACCCTCAGAGGGACCAGAAATCCCCAGCCCCATCACTCGTGGAGCCCTAGCAGACTCCTCCGTCCATGCCCCTCCCCCAAAGCAAGTGTGTACAGGAAGGGCAGCCAGCCTTCAACTTCGCAGCTCTTTTGTCCTGTGGCGCCCGCATAGACCAGGAATACTCTGGAGCCTTCCTATTTTCTTTACTCTCATTACCCACTCAGACACTCACTAGCCCCACTTGGCCTTCCCTCAGAGCCAGTCTTTCTGCTGAGGTCAATGCCTACCCTGTAACTCCAGGGACACAAAGAACCAACCACCGCCCCCCCAACCATACTCTTAAATAATTATGTGTGGGAGGGGTGTGGGTTCTCCCTGAAATACTGCTCAGAACTTCATATCTTTAGCTTCAAAAGGGTTGATCCCTATGGAAAAGTCACATGTAGTTAAACTTCCATGTGCATCCTTTTCTTTCCCAGTCAGACTAAACAACTTGAAGACAAGGACCACATCCCTATTTCATAGTCTACACTTCAGCATTACGTCCAGAGTAGGCGGTAGCTGTTCAACACGCATTTGTTGTCTTATTGATTTATATCTTGGCGTGACCATCTGAGAGCTGGTTTCCATTGTAAGAATAGGCAGTACTGGGTACTGGTAATGGGGAGCAGCGAGGCAAAAGGCACTGGGAGCAAACACTGCTAGCTTTGCACTAAGACCATGAAGAACTCCCAGTGATGGTCAGTACTGAAACAAGACAGCAGATTCATTCGGCTAAAATGCAAAGGAAAACTATCATGTCAATATGGGACAGACTGGAGGAAATATTAAAAAGCACATATTACTGAATGGAACAGATTTCCAGAAAAGTGGGGAAGGCCAAATCTTGAGATAATTAATACCTCTGAGTATTTTCAAATGTATTGGGCTAAAATCCAGGAGTACTAAGAATACTTAATTGGTTCCTTCCATTTCTAAACACTTTACACAACAGATAGAGTCCTACAAAGTTGAGACCCCCCCTACACCCCCACGCACCCCC
>JAQZBX010077044.1:0-14338 GCA_029593785.1 Cabassous unicinctus | reverse complement strand
AAAAAAAAAAACAGGATATTGCATTTTTTAAAAATTAGTTTGAAATTCTTAATTCCATGGCAGTGACAAAAGTGGGACTGCATAACACCTGGAAAAAGAAAAGTCTTTTATGGTTTGATATCAATCGGTTATCCAGGTTGGAAATAAGAGGTGGGAAGTTGACCCAAAATTCTTATGGTTCACAACTACAGATTGCAAATCTCAATCATAATTCAAATTTTAGATTTAAAGGAAAAACATAAAGTAATAAAACTTCATGATGTTTACATGTCTAGATGTCTCTAGAGCCCCCAGGAGCACCTCTTCCTGAGGCAGTGTTTACTGTGACAGACAGTGAGATTCTACTGAGACTACATAAGTGTAAACTCTAGAATGACCTCCTGACTCACTTTGAAATCTCTTAGCCATAAAACCTCATTTGCGTTCAGTATTTCCCCTTTTGGTCTAGGACTCTCTTCAAATCCATCTTTAGTTGGTGCTTGGTATTAATCCCTTCGTGCCTGGGAGGTTCATCCCTGGGAGTCATGTCCCACACTGGGGGGAAGAGAGTACATTTATATACTGAGTTTGGCTTAGAGAGAGGCCACATTTGAGCAACAAGGGGGGCCTCAGGAGATAACTCTTAGGCAATATTAATTACTAGGCTAATTTTCAATTTCACAAGAACAAGGCTCATAAATAAAAGCATCAATATGAAGGACCTGGGGCATTAGTCCACTAACACATATGCTTTTTATATGATTTTATATTCAATAAAATATTTACTTAAACACAAGAATAAAAGAGTGGTAGTCAGTTCTATATGAATTGATATAAAAAGGTTATTTTATTATGAAAAAAGTGAAAAGTATAAAATTATGTATTATATTGTCCCATTTGTTTATATAAAATTGATAGTTTTTATATATCAAACACTTTTTATTTGTGTTTGGGCATTCTGCAATTTATATTAATTACTTTTATATTAAAAAAGAAAGGATAAAACAAAGAGTGTGGCAATATTAATTAAAAATTTCATTCTAGAAAATAATACTATAATAATTAAATGGATTCTGAAAATAGGTAGCTAAACATGAGATTTAGTTGCAGGAAGAGAAGTACCAAAATAGCATTGATGCAACTTTAAGGTTAGGTCATAAATAAAGAGAAGTATGGACCAATAATCATAGTATCATAATAAGAAAGATGAGTTGTATGCATTGGGAAGGTAGGGTGTGTGTGTGTGTGTGTGTGAGAGAGAGAGAGAGAAATTTCTCTCTGATTGTTTCAATTCTCTGAGTAAAATAGGATGTAAAGCCATGAGATGAGAAAAAGGGGGAGAAAGTAAGGGGATATTGAGGAGAGATGAGGAAGTATGGAACAGTTTTCTAAGAGAAAGAGAAGGGGAGAGTGAAAGCATTAGGAAACTGTAGAATGATTGCCAGGCAGATTTTAGAGTCCACTTGATATTTGTTGTCACAGATTTGAAGTGAGAACATTCAGCACAGGTACACTAATACTAGCTACCAGGCTGATAAAAGGGACACATTATACTTTACAGCAGACTGAACCAAGCCAGTTCATCCGCACAGAGTCAGAATTGCTAAGTCTAGCAAAGGACATTCAAGGGTTATAAAGAGACCTCAAAAAAGATCCAGTTGTCACCCCAATGTTAATATTTTTCTTTTTTATTTCAGTTCACTCAGTCAACATATATTGAACACTCACTGTTTACTAAGCCTCGTGGAGGGAGGTAGATTTGGTTATTATACATACTTGAATAGGAAATGTGACAATGGCCTAGACAGTCACACTTGTACTTGGCTGAATGCTTCTGTATGTCACATTTTGCCTAGTCATTTTCATTCACATAAGTTCTTAATTTCTTAGACCCTAAACTCACATTAAAGATACCTATACCTTCTGCTTGTATATCATTCTGTCAATCATTGTCACTCTTGTGACAGCTGTGACATCTCCACATAAATATACAGGTTTGTTTTGCTTAGTTATACAAGAATTATAATTCCCACAGTAGTTTTTCCTTTATTTTATATTTATATTTATATTGATTCACTGTTTACCACCATTTCCTTCATTATACAACCTTTCTATTCCACAATTATTTTTAAAATGTTAGAAGGTTTATGGGACAAATAAAAATTAGAAAGACCAATATAGTGAACAGACATGTACTCATCACACACCTAAGGCAATGAAATAATAATACAGTTTAAAAATTCTTTATACAATCCTCTGCTTACATTTTCTTCCTTCCGTGCAAGGTGGTTATTAATATCCTGTATTTCATGATTATAATATCCATGCATTTCTTTATTCTTTAACAACATATGTTAAACTTTGAGCTAAATACTTTAACAGTGTATTTTAAAACAAGTTATGAAGGATATCTACAGTATTCTATCAGTCATATGCATTGTTTAGTAGAATTTCAAACATTATATGGATGATAACATAATAGATATCTATAATAGCACTCTAGTATGTGTATTCATCTGCATATTTATAAGAATCAAGTTACCAAGTCAGAGGACATGAATAACTTCAATGTCCTTAAATTTTGCTAAGCTATTTGCCAAACTCCAACAATCCTGCAATTAGCCTGAGCTATTTTGCTAAAGTTCTTTCATATCACTGTCCCTGGTTTAAGGCATCAAATGTACTGAATAATAGTGTTTCTATATAATTAAGTGTCCAAAGAATTTCAGGATGGTTTGAACCAGCTTGGAAGCATTTTTGGCTGATAATAGTGAGATTGATAATGGTAAGCCACACAGATCTCCCATTCAAGCTTGTTATGTGACCAGAATAAGTCTGTGTGACAAGCTTGGAGTAAAAAATGTCAAAGATATTCCATTTGGGTTCCTTCCTTCTGAAGTATTTCATGCACTCATCGGTGGTTTCTAAACCAACAGAGAACTATATTAATATATTTACATATTTCCTCCTAATTGATAGAGGAAAATAGAAACTAGAGATTGACATCCTCAGATCCCCTGCTGTGAGACAGACTTTGGTTATAAAGTAAATACTTAATTTAATGTTGTTGCAATATTGTATCCTTTTCCTGCAATAGACAGATTTGTAAGCATCATTATTTGAGGCTTGTAAATCTTCTTTAGCAATTCAACCTGTCTAATGCCCACTAGCAAATTATATTTGTGAAACTAATTCACATTGATAATAGATGCAGCACTAATTACTTCATATTTCCTATTTATATTTCCATTACAATAAAATACTGCAGTTTGTTTTTCCATTATCTTATTGATAGATAATTAAAATTGTATTTTATATTGAAACCAATGCTTCAATCAGCAGTCTAGTGCATGTCTGCTGGGAATGTCAGGGACAATCCTAGTGGCCATCTCCCAGCCCTCGCCTACCCCTACCTCTTTTTCTTTGTGTGCACATGTTTCAATATATTTCCATTTTGCAGCCTGGAGAGTTGTTAGGTCTCATGGAAACTCCTGTCCATATCTTGAACCCAGAAATGGGGAACAAACAGCCCCAGGTGCTTATCAGTGGCAGGCCCCCTCCCACTGAGGATACAGCACAGATTTATCTCTCGTCTCTGTGAAGTGGGGTGTACAGTGCTGCCATCCACCCATCCTGAACCAAGCAGTTTGGCCTCTCTGTGTGACTGGCCATGATGGGATCTCTTCCCCTGCTCTTTTGGACCCTTTGTTCTGTGCAACTAATAAAGCAGTCATTTGCTGAAAGTTTCTGTTGTCCACCAAATAGCAACTCACTCCACAATGTCTCCTCCTGGATATGTGTAAGAATGGAGTTACTAGATCACGGGACATAAATGACTTCAACTTCATTAATTTTTGTTAGAATCTTTGCCAAATTCATATATGAATTTATATACCCAGAAGTAGTATTCTCCACATCCCAGGAAAAATTTTGTACTTTTAGTCTTTTACACATTGGCTAATCTTTGAATAATTGGCCAATGTGTGAAAGACTAAAAAGTACAAAATTCACAAAACTGTGAATCCCCAGGTGACTAGAGAGCATCCTTTCATACACTTTTGACTGTATTTCCTCTTCTCTGAACTAGTTTTTGTATTCTTTACTTATTTTTAATATTTGGGTTATTGAAGAAAATACAAACCTAATTGACAAAAGCAAAAGGGGAATGCACTGCCTACAGAAAACAACATAAAAGGGAAACTTCAGATTAAGTTTTAGTAGTGCTCCCATTATATCTCCACGGTCTATGCCTTGGCTTTGATTTCTCAGGCCAGTTCTATTTTGAGCTTCAATAGTGGGTTCCCTACATAGGTAGATTGACATCTCTACCACATCACTTCCAGTACAAGAATTTGCTTTTATAAAAGCTCAGAAAGAAGTCTGAAACTTAAATCTCATTGATTCTGATTGGATTTGTTTGGCTCAAGGACTTATTGTAAAATAAAAATCACCAGGCTCATTAGTGTAACCAATTTCCAATTAGTTTAGCTTAGGTAGTTGTTCTCAATATATACTAGGCTTGGTAAAATACTAATTGCTGGGTCCAAACCCAAATTTTTTGACTCAGTAGGTCTGTGGTGGGCCACAAGAATTTACGTTTCTAACAAGTTCACAAAAACCACATTTTGAGAACCACTGGTCTTCTACTATATCCCTAGAGTCAGGAAAGAGATTTAGTATCACCTCAAACATATGGGTTTTCCTGACTTAACTGCTGCATATTTTTGCTCAAATACACCTTCTCAGTGAGTTTATTTTGACTTCTCTATTTCCCAATTTAAAATTGCAACACACTCCCTACCATTTTTAATGATCCCTTCCTTTCAAATCACTTTTTCTTCTTACCTAGAACTCAAGTCCTTCAAATAAGCCCTACAATTAATGCACACAATATGTCTGTGGTTTATTGTCCTTGTTGTGCCCTAGAGCACCTGCTGACATAGCTTGTTAACTATTTTTTAAATGGATGAATAGATGGGTTGTTTATCGATGAAGGTTGATCATGCCAAAGAAAAATCAGAATGCTACCTCCATAAGACAGGAAAAGGATTATTTTTAGGCCCTTACATAATAAACATATTACAGCATGATATTAAATCCTATGATTTCCTTTCTCTAATTTTAGTAAATGATAGAGAAAGCTTCATTGTCTTCTGGTGTTTAATGTCGTTAATTTAAAATTTAAAATGGGCAAAAGTTATAGTCTAATCATAGAATATAGATGAGGATGCAGATAAAATAGTCTGAGTAACTTATAGTATCCATATATATATATATATATATATATACACACACACACACACATATATTTTAAAAAAATAATATCAATTTTGTATACATTCTGTGTCCACTGCCTGTCTTTCATGCCTAAAATTTTCTCTCTAAACAAATTTAATTTATTTGAGTTTTTGCTTCATTGTGTGACATTTTTCACAAACTGTGCTCCATGTTGCAGGCTCTATTTTCATAGTGTTGATTTTTATCTCTTGTTGTCTCTTATTTATTTCTTCTTTTCCTACAACAGCTTTTTGTTTGTTTTCAGCCATGCTTTTCCTTAGATCTCCCTGCTTATGATTTTTGGTTATACTCTGACTATTTTTTCTGAGCATCTCCTATTGTGCTATATTTACTCAATTCTTCAATGTATTTTATGTGCTTTAAAATTCATAAGGATTTGAAAATGTTATATATAATTTTCTTCTATTTCTTTGAACAATCATACCATATATGTGTCATATAATATATAGATGGTGGGGATTTTAAATTAGAGACTAAACAATGATATTTCTGAAATAATAATAAAGAATATATTTTTAAATAAAAAGTGGGAAATAAGTAGGTCAGTATATTGAGCCAGGCATTGAAGGCCTGAAATATAGCTGCACATGCAGGCAATAGACAGTCAATACATATTCTTGTAGGTCATATGAAGTACACTGACAAGTTCTTTTCAAGTCCCAGTGTTTCTAATTTTTTGAAACAACTATTAGGTTCTTTAAAGAACATGCAGCCTTCAACATTTCTCCACAAAGGATAAGATTAAAGGTGGGTTTCAACACTACCCTGGGACAATTTTGTTATCCTTTGTTTCTTCCAAGGACTTTGTACTAGACTCTAAGTTGAATTAGAAAAGAAAGCCAACATTTTCAACATTAACCCCATCACACTGTTCCTTCACCTCTCTCTCTCTTTGGGGCAGAGCACTAATTGATTGACTCTCTTTGGGAAACCCTGAACTAACAAACTTCCAGAGAAAACATTCACTACTCATTGCAGATTCAGATAATCAATGCCCCTGGAAGTTTGTATAATACTTGGATCTAAGGGGAAAGTAACTTTTTGTCTTTCCCTGTTCACTGATTATGGTTTGTGACAACTTTTAAATCATTTCCAAGGAACAAGTCAGATTTTTCCAAGTACCACAAAGACTTAAATATATTTTCCATTTCAAAGAATTCTTCTCATTTCAATTTTCTTTCAGTTTTAATATGCAAGTAATTTCAAACATCAGCACCAGAGAATTTATACAGGAAAAAAAGACACCAAGGAATACTTATTCATTCAAAAAATATTTAGTGGCAATTCACAATAAATGGAGTACTGCTCTACAGAACTGAACAAAACCAGCAAAATTCCTGCCTTAAGGAAATAACAAAATATTGTAAATATAAAGAAAATGGAGGTTTTGAGGGTTACAAAGAAAAAAAAAAGGCAATTCCAGGTAAATTTCAGAGCCAAACAGCATTGTCTGCAGAGAAGAAAGCAAGCTAGCCTGTGAGAAGCTGGAGGTGAGGAGTTTTGTTTTATGCCACTTTGTATTTCCAGAGCTAAGCATAAAACAGTGCATACTAGATACTCAGCTTGTGGAATAAAAACATCAAAAATTTCTGGAAGAAGAAAGTTTCATTTTACCTAAAATGATTCTGTGACAAAATAATGTAAATTATTGTAACCGTTGGGGAATTTGCAATTATGAATTCCAAAAATATAATTGGATCATGCCTGTAATCTAATCTGTTAATCTGGGCATGATTGAATTATGATTAGGGCGTTGACTGGGCCATGTCAGTCAGTAGGGCATTGAGCCCCACCCCCTGGTGAGTAGGGAATTAAATATAAAAGGCAAGGCAAAGAACAGAGTTGAAGCAGTCTTTGAGAAACAGTTTTGATGTTGGAAAGAAGGCCCCAGGAGAAGAGAAGCAAGCTGTTCGCCTGATCGTCTACAGCCGACCTTGTGGAGGAAACAAGAAATAAGCCTGGAGAGAAACGCAGCCCCGGGAAGAGAGGAACCCCAGAAGCCTGAACCCTGGCAAACGCCGGCAGCTGTCTTGCTCTAACATGTGGCAATGGACTGTGGTGAGAGAAGAAACATAACGCTTTATGGCCTGGTATCTGTGAACTTCTACCCCAAATAAATACCCTTTATAAAGACCAACCCATTTTTGGTATTTCACATTAGCACCCCTTTGGCTGACTAATACAATTATCTACTTTAATAAACTCCCATTTATAATATAAACTAATTTTCTAAGATATATAAATACAAATGAATATTTAAGAAAAAATCATCATCTTCCCACTCTGTTCTGCAAAATACCCTTGAGCATCTGCTGATTTGGGATACTGCGTTATATTATTTGAAAACCTAGCTATTATGATTATATGCCAGAGCATTATGAAATGCCAAATTACTATTTCATTGAAAATGGAACATTAATACAAATTTTCTAGTAAGCAATATTTTTATTCTCATGATGATGTGCATTCTGAGTTGATCAGTAAAAGATCAAGCACATGCAATCACTCTCTCACTAGAAATTAAATTCCAGAATTGGGCTCTGTAGAAAAATAATAATAAGCTTAGAAGAATACTATCAATCTATCTGTGACCCACTTTGTTACCTTTTTAGGGTGTCTATCAGATCTTCTGCTGTTATAATAGAGAGATAATGATTCAAGTCACAATCTTTATGTATTTCTTAGAAGATTCCACACATCTCTCCCATAAATTCTTTACTACAATGCCATGTTGGCATTCATTCAGTAATTTCACAGATACTTATAAAATGCCTATTGTGTGTCAGGCATTCTTCTCAGTGTTGGGATATAAGAGTGCACAAAACACTTAAAATTCTCTCCTCTCATGGAGCTTATATCCTAACCGGGATGGGTGAGAAACATAATAAACAATAAAATACATGATATGTCAGATTATGATAAACTCTCAGAAGAAAAATAATTCAGAGGAGGGTTAATGTCATGTCAAAGAGGTGCTATTTTAAATGGATGGTCAGAAAGATATCTAAGGAAGAAAAACAGGAATATTAAGAACATCTAGAGATAGATTATTCCAGCCAAAGAAAAAAGGATATGCAAAGGATCTAAGCAAGAGAGAACACCTGGCATGCATGTGGTTTGAGTCAAATTAAATAGGGTACAAGGTAAGGGAGCTTTGGGGAGAAATGAAATGAGAGAGTTATCAGTCTGAGGTAGGGAAAATGAATATAAGTTGGGATCTTGAAAGAGTTTGAAAAAATATATATATTTTAAATTGGAGAGAGAATGGAAGACTTAAGTGAAATTTGAGCAAAGGAGTTTTAAGTATTTTCCACACACCCACTTTAAATAAAGACAGATAGATTAAAAGTAAATGTATAGAGAAAGATATACCAAGCTAACACTAAAAAAAAGTTGGCTTAGTTATATTAATGTCAGCCAAAGAATACTTCAAAACAAGGAAAATTATCAGGGCTAAGGATGGACTCTACTCAATGATAAATGTATAAATTCTCCAGAAAGATAATAAAACCATTAAAGTGTATGCACTTAACAACAAAGAGTCAAAATATATGAGGCAAAACCTGAAGGAACCAAAAGGAGAAATAGACAGATCTACTCTGAAAGTTAGAGACTTCAACATCCTTATCCAGTAATTAGCAGATATAGCAGGAAGAACATGAATAAAGACATAGTTGAAACAAAGAACAACTAGGTTGATTGACAGCAACTTGATCTATTGACATTAAAAGGATGTGCTATCCAACAAGAACAGAAAAAAAGAAACAAAAACATTCTTCTTAATATCACCTGTAACACTCTGGTCCTTACAATATAACTGAACAAATTCAAAAGAATAAAAATTATTCAAAAATGCTGTCAGAGCACAATGGAATAAAACTAGAAATTAATAACAGAAAGATTGCCGGAAAAACTCACAATATTTGGAGTTTAAATGACGCACTTGGGTGTGGGGAGATATGCAGGATAGGGCGCACCTCGGGCAGGCTTCTATAGAATATGTAAGTGTTCATCTTGTCATAGTGTGTTATCTCAGCGGGTGGAGACTCACACAATAAACAAGAAAATACTAAACTCCCATCCAGTGAAGTCTTGCTATGTTCTCAATTAGAGGAAAAGAATCCCTGGAAAACATAGGCAGAAAACAGAAAACAGACCAATATGTCAAACTATCAATACTATGGAAAGTAACTATGAATCTTACTCTTCAAAAACTGAAACTTACTGGTTACCATAGATTTCAAGGGGAGCATTAGAAATGTTCTGCATGATCTTGCAATAATGGATACAGGCCATTTTAAATTTCATCAAAACCTATAAAAGTATGCGGTGCAAAATATAAACCATAATGCAAACCATTGACCATGATTATTAGCAATGCTTCAATATTTGTACATCAATTGTAAATTATGTACCATATGCATGTAAAATGTTATTAATAGGGGAGAGTAGAAAAGGGGGAGGGCATTGGGTATATGGGAATCCCCTATATTTTCTATGTGACTTTTCTGTAACCTAAATCTTCTTTGAAGGTAAAATTAAAAAAAAAATAAGACACTGGAAGAATATATGGAAGAAATTGTCACTGTACATATAAGAAAACAGATCTTATAATAATGGAAGACAATAGCTAAAATTTTTTATATTATTTTGATTTTTGTAATTTATTTGTTATTTTTAAAACATTATTATTATTTCATTTCATTGTTAGTTTTATTTGCTTATTTTGTTGACTTCATTTCTGAAGAGGTTTTGGATCACAGAAGGTTCATAACTGTGGCAGAAGAGGATCCTGTTGTCAGTGATGAGGGGATGTGTAGGGAGGGGTGCACCTAGGGCATGCCTCTAAGGCATTTGAATATGTTCAAGTGTTCATGGGTATTTTCTGGGTGAGAAGAGACCCAAACAATAACTAAAAGAATATTAAATTCTCATCTTAGGGAGTCCTGCTACATTCTCTAATAGAATGGCAAGAATTCCCTGAGTACAAGGGCAGTACCTAGTGAAGGAAGACAGACCATTATGCCAGACCCTGGATATTGATGATTGTACTTATGAATCTTTTCTTGTGACATTGAAACTCAACCTAGTATTATATATTGGCTAAAGAGTTACCTCCTGAAAGCATCCTTGTTGCTCAAATGTGGCCTCTTTCTAAGCCAAACTCAGCATACAAACACATTACCTTCTCCACAGCATGGGACATGACTCCTGGGGATGAGCCTCCCTAGCACCGAGGGATTATTATTACAAAGCTCCATCAAGCAATGCACCCAGAAAAAACCTTGACCAAAATGGAGAAATATTAAATGCAAGTGAGTTTTTATGGCTAAGAAATTTCAAAATGAGTCAGGAGGTCATTACAGAGGTTACGCTTATGCATGTCTGCAGTATCTCATTGATTGCCACAGTACACAGTGCCTCAAACAGTGGGGTTCTTGAGGACTCTATAGACATCTACATACTATAAGCAGGGCAGACAACCTCTGGAAGTCAGCACCCTGTCAGTGGGCCTTACTTTGGAATTTATTCTCCCCAGTGTAACAGAGTTAGACTCATTTATAATTTCTAACTCTTCTGCCCCTTTTATTTGAATCTATAATTTGCAATGTACTTGTTAAGTATATGCCTCAGAGACTTAAATCTTTGGTCCTTTCATGTGCTAGTTGAGTCCTGAATCTCAGTAGAGTTGCAACACCTACTCTCCAGTTCATTGGATTCACCCAGGACAATTAACAAGGAGATGATGATGGACCACACACATCCCAAGGAACAGAGAGTGTCTGCAACTGCAAGCAAGATAGTTCCATCCACCTGCACCATGGGATCTAAGCCCCCTCTCAATTAGAAACAGAGTGGGCATCAGCATCCCAAATTCCTCAAGATTGGGGAATGAACAATGGATTAAAGTAGACTTATTATTTTTCTATTATAGACTTATTATTATTCTAGCAATGGAAAAATTTTATATAAAGGTAGTGGCCATCAGAGGTTCTGAGGGGAGGGAAAGGGAAGAATAGATATAATATGGGGGCATTTTTGAAACATTGGAATTGGCCTGCATTCCATTGCAATGATAAATACAGGCCATTATACATTTTGTTATAACCTATGAAATTGTTTGGGACAGAGTGTAAAGCATAATGTAAGTGATTATCCATGGTTAGTAGCAATGCTTCAACACGTTTTTATGAATTGTAACTAATGTACCACACTAATGAAAGATGTTGTTAATGTGCAAAAGTGTGGGAGGGGGAAGGGTGGATTATATAAGAATCCTCTATATTTTTATTTAGCATTTATGTAATCTAAAGCTTCTTTAAAAATTAAAAAATATATAATAAAAAAGAATTGGAAAAAATAAAACATGGATCAAAAAGAAGTCTCAAGAGAAAATTTTTTTTTGAGATATCCGGTGCTATAGATTTAACCTGGGACCTCATATGTGGAAACCCAACACTCAACCATTGATCCACACCTGCTCCCCCAAGATAGGTTTTTGTTTGTTCTGCTTGTTGTTTGTTTTTCTGTTTTTTTCAGAAGGCACAAAGAACCAAACCCAGGATATCCAATGTGGGAGGTGGGCACTCAACCGCTGAGCCATATCCTCTCCAGCAAGAGAAATTTTTAAAGAATGAAAATGGAAATACAGCTCCTCAAATTTTGTGTGATACAGTGAAAGCCATGTTTAAAAGGAAATTTATAACATTAAATGCATATATTAGTAAAGAATAAAAATGTAAAATAAAAAATCTCAGTTTATACCTTAGTAAACTAGAGAAAGTAGAGCAATATAAAGCTAAAAAAAAAAGCAGAAAAATACAAATAATAAAAATTAAAACTGATATCAATGAAATTGAAAACAGGAAATCAATAACAAAAATCAACAAAACCAAAAGATGATTTTAGGAAAAAATCAGTAAAATTATAAACTTCTAGCCAGGCTAAGCAAGGGTAAAAGATGCCACTTATATTGAAACAAGCTATAGAAATACAGAAAGAGTTTTAAAAGGGAAATGTTTTTCAGTTTAGCTGGGATCATAGAAGATATGAAAATATTTCCATGTGAAATATGTCCTTTGGATTAAATTAAGTAAAATCTGGCACTTGTTAACAGATGTTATTACTTTATTGTTTTACTTTGCTTTTATTTTGTTTCTTAGGTATTTCTGTATTTTACACTAGGCAAATAAATTAGTCAACTAAAAATAGGCATCTAATTATAGAAGCTCCTTCTGATTATTACTCTGAAACTTATTCTGATGATGTATGGATATCTAACCCTTCTTTATCCTTCCTTAAGTAATCCAGAAATGAATATGTGAGGTTCAGAATGAATCATTAATACTTCTTTTTCATAATCACATTAATCTCTTTGAAGAACAACTTGACTGACCAATATGGATTGGATTTAAGTTGTAATTTGTGGCTGATGTCACTATACAATACTTTTTTTAACTAAAGCTCAATGAATGATTGTCTCTTTCAATATCCCAGAAGTTTATATTATCATGCAAACATTTTTATTGAGCATCTACTGCTGTTCTGCTTTATGGTGAGCATAGAGGACACAGCAGAAAACAAGAAGACAAGGCTTTGTTGCAGTAGCTACAGATAACTCCTTCTGTTAAGACAGCTGTAGGTGAAGTTAACCTAGTTACACTGATTTAATCTGGATTCATTTCCTGAGCCAAAGACTGCTGAAATGGGAAACCTCCTGTTGGATAGTGACTAATAGATCATATCAGTGAATCAGAGAGAAGCCAATTAGAATTGCATTATTATATTAAACCCCACCTTAAGGGGGCTGGGAAGATTTTTAAATGAGAAGATCATAACCAAACAAGAATTTTAAAGTAACTGCTAAAAATAGCAGAAAAAGTACAATGACCAGAACATTTCCCCATCATTTGTAGCTGTACTCATTAGAGAAGCTACATTAAATAAGGTTATGTGAAATATATTTATTATTAATTGTATATATAATTAAGAACATCTGTTATAATTCTTTGAATAAAATATAAACCTAACTTAATATAGTGCAACCACATAAGTTTCTGTTGATCTGTCTTGGTAAAGGAATAAAACATAAAAAAAGAAATGGGAAATAGATGATGCTTTAGAACTGCTTTTTCTCAGGATATTATTTTGCATTTTGTAAATCAGAGAACTGCAGGAAGTTTTCATAATTGTATTTTTAGGTTAACTTTTAATTTAAATCTACCGATGTGTAATGGTTAGGCTAATGTGTCAACTCGGCCAGGTAATTGTGTCCAGGTGTTTGTTCCAACAAGCACTGGACTAATTGTAATACAAGAGCATTTATGGACTTCAATCACCAGTGAGTTTACTGCGCAGATGGCTTATTACATCTGCATCAATCAGAGAGATTACATCATCAATGGGTGGCGCTTTTATCCAATCAGTTGAATGACTTAAAAGGGGAAGTTATTTCAACATTCAGAGAGAATTTCCCAGCTCGTCATTGGACAGGCAACTTCTCCCAGAAACTCATCAACGACCCTTCGTTGGACTTTCATCGGAGCCACTGGTTTGCAACCTGCCTGTGGAGACTGGACTTGTGCACCTCCACGGTTGCGTGAGAGACTCTTTTAAAATCTCATATTATTGACAGATATTTCCTGTTGATTCTGTTTCCCGAGAGAACCCTGACTAATACAGCTTGGTACCGGGACTGGTTCTTGAGGAACAGAGTCTTAAACATGGGATGTCTGAGGTGGTTGGGAGTTTTCTAATTGGATCTCTATTCTAATTGGACTCAGGGGTACTAATGACTCCCTTTCCAATAATGAGGTTGCTAACAGTCCATGGCATGAGCTGGCAATAGAGATACGAAAAATAGGATCGTTGGATTCCCCTACTTCCACACTTATAAGAAGCAAGGATCTGAGTGAGAGTGTTTTCAACACCTTGACAGAATTTTGTGGAGTGAAAAAATATAATGATGTTGGCTGGTTCCTCCTAGATACTCTGGATACAGTTACAAAAGAAAGAGATGAGCTAAAGTCTTCAAATTTGAAACTTAAATGCCGCATGGATG
>JAQZBX010077043.1:0-14329 GCA_029593785.1 Cabassous unicinctus | reverse complement strand
AAGCTGCACTACCCCTTGGACCATAAGATCCAGCAGATCCAATGGTGCTGGAAGTTTCATTGGCAAATAGAGATGTACTCTAGAGCCTTTGACATGCCCTATAAGGGAATCACAATGCAGACCCTTAGGATTTTGGAGCAAAGCCTTGCCATACTCTGCAGACAACTATTCTCCTTTTGAAAAATAGGTTTTGGCTTGGTACTGGGCCTTAGTAGAGACTGAACCCTTAACCATGTGCCATCAAGTTACCATTAGATCTAAGTTGCCTCTCATGAGCTGGGTATTGTCTGACCCACCAAACCATGAAGTTGGGTGTGCATAGTAGCACTCCATAATAATGTGGAAGTGGTATATATGAGATATGGCTCAAGCGCATCCTGAAGGCACAAATAAGTTTCATGAGGAAGCAGCCCAAATGCCCATGGTCACCACCACTGCTATATTACTTTCTCTTTCCCAGTTCACAGCTTTGGCCCCTTGGGGAATCCCTTAAAATCAGTTGACTGAGGATGAAAAAACTTGGGCCTAGACTACAGATGGTTCTGCACAATATGCAGATACCGTCCAAAAGTGTACAGCTGCAGCACTGCTGCCCTTTTCTGAGACATACTTGAAGGATAGCAGTGAGGGCAAATATTCCCAGTGGGCAGAACTTTGAGCAGTGCACCTGGTTGTTCTTTTCACTTGGAAGAAGAAATGGCGAGAGGTGCATTTGTACACTAATTCTGGATTTTTGCCAATGGTTTGGCTGGATGATCATGGACTTGGAAGGAACATGATTGGAAAATTTGTGACAAGGAGGTCTGGGGAAGAAGTATGTGGACAGACCTTTCTGAGTGGGTAAAAAACATGAACATATTTGTGTCCCATGTGAATGCTCCCCAGAGGGTGACTTCAGAAGGGGAAGACTTTAATAATTAAGTGGATAAGATGACCTGCTCTGTGGCTAATGCTCAGCTTCTTTCTCCAGCCACCCCTCTCATTGCCTAATGGGCTCATGAGTTAAGTGGACATGGAGGTAGTGATGGAGGTTATGCATGGGCTCAGCAGCATGGACTTCCCTCACCAAGGCTGACTTGGCTACAGCCACTGCCGAATGCCCAATCAGCCAGCAGCAGAGACACACACTCAGCCCCTGATATGGCACCATTCTTCTAGGTGACCAGCCTGCTACCTGGTGGCAGGTTGAATACATTGGGCCACTACCACCATGGAAGGAGCAGCGATTTGCTTTAATTGGAATAGTTTGCATTTCCTGGATATGGATATGAGTTTGCATTTTCTGCACACAATGCTTCTTCCAAATCTACCATTCGTGGACTTCCCAAATGTCTTATCTACTGTCATTGTATTCCACGCAGAATTGCTTCTGATCAATGAACACATTTCACAGTGAATGATGTGCAGGAATGGGCACATGCCCATTTATTTCATTGGTCTTACCATGTTCCCCATCACCCTGAAGCAACTGGATTAATAGAATGGTGGAATGGCCTTTTGAAGACTCAATTACAGTGCTAACTAGGTGGCAATACCTTGCAGGGCTGGCACAATGTTCTCCTGGAGACTGTGAATACTCCAAATCAGCATCCATTCCATCGTGCTGTTTCTCCCATAACCAGGATTCATAGGTCCAGGAATCAAGGGATGGAAATGGGAGTGGCACCATTCACTATTACCCCTAGTGACCCATGAGGAAAATTTTTGCTTCCTGTCCCTGCAACCTAAAGCTCTGCTGGTCTACAGGTTTCAGTCCCAAAAGGAGGAGTGCTGCAACCAGGGAACACAACAATGATTCCATTTAACTGGAAGTTAAGGCTATCTCCTGAAAATTACTGTACTGGCTGGGGTGAGTCATCTTATCAAAGGGAAATAGGACTACATCTACATAATGGGGGTAAAGAAGAGTTTGCCTGTACTACAGGAAATCCGCTAGGGTATCCCCTAGTACTGCCATACCCCGTGATTAAAGTCAATGGAAAATTGCAACAAACCAATCCAAGCAGGTTTAACAATGACCCAGAATCTTTGGGAATTAAAGTTTGGGTCAACACAACAGGCAAAGAACCACGGTTAGCTGAAATGCTTGCTGAGGATAATGGGAACATGGAATGAGTAGTGGAAGAAGGTAGTGATAAATATCAACTTGGACCACGTGACCAGTTACAGAAACGAGAACTCTAATAGTCATGAAACCTTCTTCCTTGTTTCTTTATGAGTATGATTGTATATGTACACAAAACTAATTTCTTTGTTTTCTTCCCCACCTTTTCGCCTGTCATATGAAAAGTTTCATTAATTTCATGTCATAATATTTAAGGATGTCAAGTTTAAGAGTGAGTGCTATCCAAGGCCTTGCACCCTATTCTGTAGGGAATTAATGCATTTCCAGTTGTACACAGGTGAGTTGAACATTGTTAGGTGAAAATATATATGTATGCTTGTTTCTTATTGTTTTTACTTAAAGACTAAATATGGCTTAATGTAATGTGTATTGTTGCCAAGTTGAAAATGGGTGGACTGTGATGGTTAGGCTAATGTGTCAACTTGGCCAGGTAATTGTGTCCAGGTGTTTGGTCCAGCAAGCACTGGGTTATTTGTAATAAAAGAGCATTTATGAACTTCGGTTACCAGTGAGTTTGCTGCATGGATGGCTGATTACATCTGCATTAATCAAGGAGATTGCATCAGTAATGGGTGACGCTTTTATCCAATCAGTTGAATGCCTTAAAAGGGAAAGTGATTTCAACATTCAGAGAGAATTTCCCAGCTCATCTTTGGACAGCCAAGTTCTCCCAGAAACTCATCAAGACTTTCATTGGAGTCCCTGGTTTGCAGCCTGCCTGTGGAACCTGGGCTTGTGCATCGCCATGGTCACGTGAAAGACTCTTATAAAATCTCATATTATTGACAGATATCTTGTGTTGATTTTGTTTCCCTAGAGAATCCTGACTAATACAGGTCCTGGCAGTGTACCTGTGTGCAAGGCCTGGGGGGCTCACCCGCTTGCAGGGCCTAACAGCGCAACCGCACCTGGGGCCCAGTGGCCCATACACCTTCTATATTTTTCTTTATAAAATTTTAACTGGGAGGTCCTGGGGATTGAACCCATGTCCCTCCATATGGGAAATGGATGCCCAACCATTTAAGCCACATCCATCCCTCTGCTATATCTCTTAAGGTTGACTCAAGATACCTAGAGTTACAGTTTTTTCCCATACAGCATGGTCATATAATAAATCAGGCTTAGTTTATCATTAGCATTTTAAAAACCAAACCCAGGGAGAAAAACTAGGTGTGGGGCACATGCATTGTTTCTAATATAGCAAATGTTTAGCCTTCCCTGATTATCACAAAATCAGGACAGCAAAATATTCATATTAAACACATTTATATGCCTTATATGTATGCCCAGGTGAATATCCTCAAATGTATTGACCATCACTGACACACCACACAAATGATCCTCCCTTCATAAAGTTGTAACCATTCAGTGATACAAAATGTCTTAAAAAATGAAGCCAACAGAAAAGCCAAATACAATTATTAAGAAAATGAAATAATAAAGTTAGTTTTAAAATTAAGAAATAAAATTAAAATTTTTAAAAACTAAAAATAACTGGAGAGTGTCATATGCCCTAAGGGGATGGGGAGGAAGGAACAGAAAAGATCAAATGTGGTATTTAGTGGTCAAAGGAAATGTTTTTCATTGCCTTACAGTAATGGACACAGGACACGGTAAATATCATCAAAAATTATTAAACTGTACAATCAAAATTATAAACAATACTGTAAACCATCAACAATGTTTAGTAGCTATATTTCCCTATCTGTATAACAGTTATAACAATGCTACCATCCCCAAAAAAGAAAGTTTTAATATGGAGAGGGGAAAGGGGAGGGAGTTTTGGTACATGGGTATCTCTAGTATTCAGTGTGTGACTTTGCTGTGACCTAAATCTTTGAAAACTGAATGAAAATTTGGGAGACACTGGGCAATGAGAGGGGGAAGGTGTCACGGTACACACTGGACATCTGCTAATGCAGTGATAAAAGGAGAAAAAATAAAAATAAAAAATAATTTAAAATATTTTTTTGTTTTTCCCATTTTTTTAATGTCCCAATCGATTAGTAATATTTTATTTTTAGTTCTTTTTTTCTGAGTTTCCTTGTATTTTATCTCTTGCATTTAAGTTTCTCATAATTATTTCATTTTCCTATTATTTCTATTTGGTTATTATATGGGCTTCATCTTCAAGGAACATTTAGATCACAGAAGGGTTACAATGGGGACTGCAGAGGACCATTGGTGGGGGGTGTCTAGGATGGGGGATTAATGGGAGTAAGTTCCTCTGAATATACATGAAAGATATATAAAATTGTTCAAATGATTGAGGGATGGGGCATGGTCACATTGGGTAGACAATCACTCAATAATTGAGGGAATACTGAATTCCCAGCCTGGAGAGCTCTGCCACATTCTCCAAGGGAACAGCAACAGTCCCCTGAGTGCAGGGGCAGTGTCTGGCAAAAGATGATGACCCACTGTTGGGTTCCCGTTATTGATGACTAGCCTTATGAGTCTTTGCTCTGGTAATTGAAACTTGGCCTACTGTTATTGGGTGCCTAAGGGTTGCCACCTGAGAGCCTCCTTGTTACTCAAATGTGGCCTCTCTCTAAGCCAAACTCAGCATGTGAATGCATTACCTTCCCCCCAACATGGGACATGACTACCAGGGATGAGCCTCCCTGGGAACGAGAGATTAATAAAAGTGTCAACTGGCAACATGACTGGAAAAAGGTCTTGAATAAAAGGGGGAAAATGTAAAGACAAATGAGTTCATGTGGCTAAGAGACTTCAAAGAGAGTTGGGAGGTCATCACAGAGGTAACATTTATGCACACCTCAGTACAATCTCATAGAACACCAAAGTGGATATCACCCCACACAGTGGGGCTCCTGAGGGCTCTGGGGAAACCCAGGTCCTATATAAGAGGGGATAGCTCCAGAGATTGATGACTTATCAGTGGGCTCTACTTTGGAATCTGTGCTCCTGAGAGTGACAGAGTTGGACTCAAATAAGTCCTCCCTGCACATGGTCCATCAGTCCCTTCTATTCAAACCTATATGTGCTGCTGGAGTTTGTAGATGTACTTCCAGAGATTGAAGTCTCTGGCCTGCCTATGTGCCAGCTGTGCTTGGAATCTCAGTGGAGCTGCAACTCCTATTCTACAGCTCAATGGACTCACCCAAGTCACCTGGTGAGGAGATGATGATGGACAAGAGCCATCCCAGTGAATGCAGAAAGCCTGCAGCTGAAGGCAGGATAATCTCATCCACTGTATCCATGGGATATAAGCCCATTCTCACTTAGAGGTGGAGTGGATATCAGCATTCCAGTCCCCTCAGGAGTGGGGTAAGAGCTATGGACAAGAGTGAACTTAATGGTATTCTGTTGTAGACATACTGTGATTGAAGCAATGGAAAAAATTATAAGAGTGGGGTGGAGCCAGTGGCCAGTGGACACTTTCAGGGCAGGGAGGGGAAAGGCACTTGTAATACTGGGGCTTTTTCAGGACTTGGTGGTTGTCCTGAGTGACGTTGTGGCAGTGGATATAGGCCATTTTACATAAGCATATACCATGCAGAACTGTGTGGGAGACAGTGTGGTCTACGGTGTGAACTGTGGTCTATTCTTAGTGGCAAAGCCCCAGGATGTGTACATCCATTGCAGGTGATGTACCACACTAATGAAAGATCTTTATATGAGATGTTATGGGAGGTATAGGAGGTGGAGATCATGGGAATTCCTGTAATTTTTGTGTAACATTTATGTAATCAAAGCATCTTTTTAAATATATATGAAAAAAATTTTAAAATAAAAGTTTTGGGGTAATAAAAATTGATGAAAAATATTTAAAAGTAAAATTTTTGACATAATGTCTTTAATAATTATAAGATCTGTTGTTTTGTATGTATAGTGACATTTTCTTCTGTTTACTCCACCCGTGTCTTACACTTTTCATTTTGTCTTCAAAGAAGTTTTAAGGTTAAAGAAATTTCATGTACAGAATATAGCAGATTCCCATATGCCCAACATCCTCCCCCTTTTCCCCTTTTCCTGATTAATATTTTCTATGTGGAAAATATTTGTTACAATTAATGTGCAAATATTGAAACATAGCTAGTAACCTTGGTCAATGTTTTACAATTTTGTCTCTCATATTTGTCCATATACTTTTATAAATTTTGATGAAATTTACCATGACCTGTATCTATCATTGCATGTAGAACATTTCCATCGCCCCCAAAATGCCCCATGTACCATCTTTTCTTTTTCTCCCTTCCCTTCCTAATGTTTTAAAACTAATATATCTCTCCAGGTATGATACAGTTTGATTGCATTAAATTAAGCTGAGATGTCTTTAATCAAATTACCTGTTAGGAGTAGTGGTTTGATTCGACCATGTCAGCAAGGCATGACTCAAGTTAAGCCCCCACCCCCTTCCTCTATCTAACATAAAGGGACTCACACAGACTGACAGACACAGAAGAGAGAACTCAGTCATTTTGATCCATCCATGTGACAAAAAGAGATTTCCCAAACAGCTAAAGACTGGGGGAGAGATGAACATTTTCTTGATGGGTTACAGCTAAACTTCGGAAGAAAGCTGATATTGCAAGCCCTGAGAGACAAGTCATATGCCAGCCTGCACCTGAGATTGGGAGAAAGCTGAGCTCATCAGCCACAAGAAGAAGAAGAAGCCCAGAGTGGAAGACAGGAACCAGCAAAGATCACCTGCCCTTTTGTTTCAACAAGTGGCAGCTGAATTTGTTAAGAAAATACCTCTTATGGTGCCTTGAGTTGGACTTTCTATGGCCTTAGAACTGTAAGCTTTTACCCCAAATAAATGCCCTTTATAAAAGCCAAAAATTCCTGGTACTTTGCATTAGCACCATTTTGGCAGACTGATACAATATCCCAGCCAGTAATGCTTCTGATCATGGAACCCACTTCCCAGGAAGAGAAATGAGGGAATGGGCACATGCTCATGGAAGTCATTGGTCTTACAATGTTCTCCATTATGCTAATGGAGAACATGTATGGATTGATAGAACAATGGCATGGCCTTTGGAAACCTCCATTATTCTAGCAGCTGGATGGCAACTACCTTGCAGTGCTGGGGCAATGCTCTCCAGGACACTGTATATGAACTAAATCAACACCCACTCTATTGTGCTGTTTCTCCCATAGCAAGGATTCACAGTTATAGGAATCAAGGTATGGAATTGGGAGTGGGAACACTCACTACTACCCCTAGTGATTGATTAGAAAATTTTGCTTTCTGTAACTACAGCCCCATGCTTTGCTGGTCTAGAGTCTTATTTCCAAAAGGAACATTGCTCCCACCAGAAGACACAACAATGATTCCATTGAATTGGAAGTGAAGATTATCAATGGACCACTTTAGACCTTCATGCCTTTGAATCAACAGAAAAAGAAAGAATAATTTGAACTGGCTTCAGTGAATGAAACTGATTATCAAATGGAAATAGAACTGCTACTATGCAATGTAGTTAAAGAAGAGTTTGCCTGGAATACAGAAAATCCCTTAGGGCATCTCTTAATATTACAATGCCCTATGATTAAATTCAATATAAAAGTGAAGACAATAAACCCATCCCAGGCAGACTACTAAAAGCTCAGACCTCTCAGAAGGGAAGAATTGGGTCACAACACCAGGCAAATAGTTACAACTAGATGAGCAACTTGCTGAAGGTACACTGAGTATAGGATGGGTTGAGGAAGGGGTAGTTTTAAATATCAGCTATGACCACATAACCAGTTGCAGAAATAAGGAATAAAATGGTTATTTATTCCTTGCTTTTTTATGAGTGTGTTTGTATATACACATAAAAAATCTTTGTTTGGTCTCCTCCCTTATTCCTATGCCATGTAAAATAATTTGAATTAATTTTATGTCATAGCATTTGTTACAAGATATCAAAGATAATAATTAATATTTACCTATATACTTGCATCCTCTTCTGGGGAAACTAATAGTGCAATTCTGGTAGTAAAAAAGACAGTTGAATTATGTTAGGTGAAAGTATGTCTATGTTATTGACTTCTTTTAAAAATGAACTATCATTTAAAGAGATGTGTATGGGTGAAAAGTTTAATAGGTGTGGCTTGTGATAGTCAATATCATGTGCCAACTTTGCTGGGTTGTGTGTCCAATTGTTTGTTCAAGAAAATTTTTGCAAGATTGTAACTATGAAAGTATTTTGTAGGTGGATTTAAAGCAATATTCAGTTAATTTCATTTGGTTGATTGCATCTACAATCAACAATGGAGCTGGCTTTCAGCAATGACAGGAGTCTCCTCATCCAATCAGTTTAAGCCTTAAAGATAATATTGAGGATTTCATTAGTCAGAAAGAAGAATTTATATTTCTATTTCAAGTGTCCATCTTCTCCTGGGCATTTCATTATAACATTCATTGGATTTCCACTGTACAGTTTCTTTGGGGGGGAATTCAACATTAGCTTCACTGAGTTTCTAATTTTTTTCTCTGCCATATGGAATTTGGGCTCACAAATCCACATGCTATCATGAGCCAAATGCCATGACAAATTTCTTAATATTTACGTACACCTGTATATGTATGTTTATTCTCTCTATCTATCTATCTATCTATCTATCTATCTATCTATCTATCTATCTCCTGTTGCAACTTTCATTACTCTGGAGAACCCTGACTGATACACCTTTGCAACCAACTTAATAAAGTGTAATATCTGCAATATGTACATAAGGGACTACCTCTGCCTTTAAGTTTTATCAAGTGGCCACCTTGTTCTTAATCTTGTCTCAAATCATCTCTCATCCCCCTCCCTTTTACTCATTCCCTGTCACTCTGCCTTGCTTGTTGACCTTGAGCATCCAATGAAACCCTTTCTTTAAGGCCTTTGACCTGGGCATTCTTTCTGCTGGTCATGCATGCCCGATATCCTTCTGGTTCCTGACATCTGCATCTTGAGGCCTCTCTTCAAATATTTCCCTATCTGCCTGAATATCTTGCCTGAATATTGAGCACACCTTCTGAAGCTATCAAATTTACCTTCTTTCATTTCATTTTAGCAGTTGTCATCATGTGTCATTTTGTATGAGTATAAATTTATTTTCTTAGTTTCTTTCTCCATCATCAGATTGCAGTTAACTTTTATTTTCAGCACACTATTTCCTTTGCCTAGTCAGTGTCTTCAGAAGAGCTGGACTGAATATTCATTCCACAAATGAATGAATGAAATTCCATAAAAATTCTACAATGAATGGTAGATTGGGCAATTTTTAAAATTTAGGGAAACAATGCCCATTTAGAGATGGCACCATCAGTTTAGATTTGATAAATCCAGAAATTAAATTCCTGACTTCAAAATATTGATTATAGATAAATTAGTAATGTTTATTTGTTTGAAAATTTGTCATGTTCTTTCTCTTTTTCTAGATAGTTGCATCAAATACATGGAACAAGGAAATGACACAAGAATTTCACAATTTTTCCTCTGGGAATTTTCAGAGGAACCATAATTGCAGTCTTCATCTTTGGTCTCTTTCTGTCCATGTACCTGATCAGCATTTTAGGAACCTACTCATCATCATTGTCACTATCACTGATTCCCACCTAGACACCACCGTGTGCATATTCCTTTCCAACCTATCACTGTGACATCTGTTTCAAGTCCACCACTGTCCAAAATATGTTGGTGAACATACAGACACAGATAACCTATGAGAGCTGCCTCATGCAGATCTACTTTTTGTTACTATGATGGGATGGATGATTTCCTCTTGTTTGTGATGGTCTATGGCCACTTTCTGGTCATCTGTCATCCCTTGTACCACATGGTTAACATGAACCCCCAGATCTGTGTCCTGCTAGTTCTGGGATCCTGGATCCTAAGTACCCTGTATTCCTTGTTACAAAATTGTTAATGGCAATGCAAAAAATATTTGGAAATTCCCCACATTTTCTGTGACCTTTATCAAGTGGTCTAACATTCCTGTTCTAAAACCTTCCTCAATGAAATAGTAATGGATATTGCAACTGCACTGTATGTTTTTGGTCCATTCACTGGTATCATTTACTTTTATTCCAAATTTTTTTCTCTGTGCATGTAATTTCATCAGTTTGAGGGAAGTATAAAGCATTTTCCACCTGTGCATCTCATCTCTCATGGTCTACTTATTTTATTGTAGAAGCCAAGGTGTATACCTGACTTCCACTGTATTGCTAAATCCACAATCAAGTGCAACAGCCTCAAGTATACTGTGGTCACACCCAGGCTGGAAATCTTCATCAACAGTCTCAGGAATAAATACATGTTGGGGGCTCTGAAAAGAATATTTGGAAGTGAAGACATAAAAGTGTCATTTTTTTCTGAGGCAGAGGAACTGGTTTGAATTGATGGCTTAAAATCTTAAATCAGAAACTGCAATTTTCTCATCACTTCATTCAACAAAAACTGGTCTGTGTCACCTTTGAGGGTCCTTGGCCTGGTTTTGATCAGTTGAACAAGGGTAATTCTAAACATTTAGAATAAGCTACCAAGTATCAAAAAAAGAGCCTTAACATGAGGAGAAAAAACAATAAAACTCTAGGTAAGGGAGAAAAAATGACCAACAGAATAAACTCATCAAGATAAATATACACCTAGACATCAAAAAATTACAAATCATACTAAGAAATGGAAAGATATGCCCTAGTTAAAAGGAAAAAAATTAAAAAGTCTGAGGAGATGCAGAATTTCGAACAACTAAGCAAAGATATCCACACCAATCCCCTGAATCTATTGACAGAGATGAAGGAAGTGTTAAAAGGATATTAAGATACTGGGTAAGCAAACAGAAAAATTTATAAATGTACCTATTAAAATGACAGACCACATGGTAATAAAAGAATAATAGAGGAAATTAAATATACAATAGAAGCACACACCAGCAGATTTGAACAGGCAGAAGAAAGAATTAGTGAACTTGAAAATAGAAGAAGAAAATGTAAAAAAAAAAAAAAAATAGCAGCGTCTCTGAGAATTAAGCTAAAGTATAAAAAGCACAAACATAAGTACTTAGAGTGTCCCAGAGGGACAAGAGAAGGAAAAGTGGGAAGCAGAATTTTCGGAGGAAATAATGGTGGAAAATTTCCCACCTCTTATTAGGGACATAGATGTACATGTCCAGGAAGCCAATACAGAATATCTACCAACAGACATTCTTTATTCTGCCTGTTCAATTCTGCTGTTGTGTGCTTCTATTTTAATTTTAATTTCTTCTATTCTTCCCTTAATTACCATGAGGTCTTTCATTTTTCTAAGTATGTTTACATTTTTTTTCTGTATTCACATCCAGTGGCTTATTAATATACTTTATGTCTTGATTCATCTCCTGTAATTGATTCAGGAGATTGGTATAAACACATATCATTTGTTGTTCCAAATTCTACATCTCTTCCAGCTTTTTAATTTGTTTTTCCTGTTTCTTAGTATGATTTGTAATTTTTATATTTCTAGGTGTATATTTATCTTGATGTGTTTATTCTATTGGTGAGTTTTTCCCTTTTGCTTAGAGTTTTATTTTTGTTACTCCTTGTGTTAAGGCTCTTTTTTGATACTGGTTTCAGCTTATTCTAAATCTTTAAAATTTTGGGTGTTCAACTGATCAAAACTGGACCAGGGCCCTCAAAAAGAGGCAGAGGTGACTCAGAACCTCTGGTTAGTACTGAACAGAAAAGGCAAGAGTAAGAGGTTTTATGGAGAGTGGAGAAATGAATATTATTAATAAGGGTAACTAAAAGGTTTGAAAGAGAAACAAAAATAAGAAAGGATATGTAAAAGTCCAATGATAAAATAGTTGACATAAATAGACCTTACATTAATAACATTGAGTGTTAAAGGATAAACTACACAATTAAGAGCACAGATTGGCAAAATGGATTAAAAATATAATCCATTTATATGCTATCTACAAGAGACTCACCTTAGAACAAAGGACACAAATAGACTGCAAGTGAAAATTTGGAAAATGATTTCCCATATATATTAGTCATCCAAAGGGGTGCAAATGTAAAATACAAAAAATCTGTTGGCTTTTAAAAAAGGTATTTATTTTGGGTAAAAGCTTAGCGTTACAAGGCCCTAAAGAGTCCAACTCAAGGCTGCTTTCACACAAAAGTCAGCTGCCACATATTGAAGCAAGACGGAAGGCAAATTCTGCCTGGTATGTCCTTCTTTCTTCCATGTAAGCTCTGTGGTTACAACTTCTTTTGATCTCAACTGTAGGCTGGCATATGGCTCATATCTCAATGCTTCCTGTATCAGTCAGGCATAGGATTTGTTTGTTTCCAGGCTTTCTCAGCTGCTCAGCTGCTGAGCTGCAAACTATCAGGCAAATGACTCATCTCTCTTTGGGGCTCTGGGATCAAACATGACATAGCTCTCTCATTTTCCATCTAGTTTCTTGAATGAGTGTACCTTTATATCAGCCCACCACAAGATGAGTCACACTCTCCTGACATGGTTGAATCAAAGTCCAAATCCTAACAGGCAATTTAATCATAACATATCAGCAGAATCTAATGCACTTAATATGCATCACACCCAAAGGAATAAATTAGTTTACAAACATAATCGTTTTTGAGTGATTCATAAATAATATCAAACTGTCACATTCCATTCTCTGAATCCCCAAAACATATTACAGTATTCCAAAAAACCTTATTTCAATAGCAATATTAAGAACAAAATCACATCAAAATAAGTTTATAGCAATAGTTTTTCTTGGAACAAAATCCATTCAGGCTGTAGACCTGTGAAACCCACGAAAAATTTTTATCTGCTTCCAATATACAAAAGGGACAGACATAAGATAAATATTTGCATTACCATAAGTAGAATTGAGGAAGGAAACAGGAGTCACTGGTCCCCAATTGTTTTGAAAACCTACAGGTCATGTTCTATTAGATTTCAAAGGCTGAGAGGCATTATTGTTATGATTTCTTCTTCACAGGGCCTCATGGGTACCCACACTTTCCACAGGCTTGCCCAATATCCAAAGGCCATTTTCTTTATTCCACCCTCATCAAGCTTCTGAGTGGCAATGAAGCTCCAGACCTCACACTCCAAGAACATTGGGAGGATGCCTACACTTTCCCCAATTTCTGGGATACAGCCCTATTCCCCTTATGAAAGTGAGGTAGAAGCAACATACTTCTTAATCTCTGGCACAGAGGCCAAACTTTTCAGAAGAGTGAGGTGGTGACCTGGCCTTCCCTAATCTATGTGTAACAGACTCACCCCTCTAAACAAAATAAGGTGGTGACATCACTGTCCCCCAGTCTTTGGGTAATGTTCTTCACTCTCTCTGTAGTCTGGAGAGGCAAAACTGTCCCTGAACTAGGAGCTGAAACATCCACTCTGTTCAAATTCCAGGCCAAACATACCTTCTCCATACACATAGATGAGGTCCCTCTCCTGGCCCATGGAGATGTCTTAATTCATGACCTCTGCTTTCATGGTTTCCTTTTTTTTTTTTTTTACTGTTCTCATTATTTATTAGAGGCAATCAAGTTGAAAACACAGAAATATCTTTCAGAGTAAAGCTGGTGATGGAAATTCAGGCACTAGTAGAACAACATGGGAAACCATTTTGTACAGCTCTCTAAAACTTTATTGTGATGATTCAACAGGTCTCTAACTTGGGTTGAGATATTTAATAGCACTTACTTAGAAAGTCAGAAAGTAAACATATAGGACAGTTATGAAAACAATCCAAATGGATTTGCCAATCTTGTCATTTTATATTATGTAAAACAAAATCGCTACTCGAATCTTGAAATCTGAGTTCTACGATCTGGTAGCCCACAATTTCAGCTCTTTTTTCCTTCTGTCTCACAGTGCACTTCCCACATGTAGCTACTAAAGTGATCAGTCCAAATATGCTCTAAGTGTAAAATATACGAATGACTTCAAAACCGTTGTTACAAAGAACATAAAACCCTTATAATTATCTAGATCAATTACATCTTGGACACATTTGAGTTAAACTACAAAGTCAGCTCCACCATTACTTGTCCTATTGTGGCCCACATCACACTCAGGAGGGCAGTGCTGCTCCAGAGTGGGCCCTGAGTCTTTTCTACCTCCAAAGCCAGCTTGTTCCACTGGTGGGTGAGCTCTTTGCAAAGTAATTCCTAGGCAGAGTGCTACTCTGATTTTTTTTTTCCAAAAATAAAAGTGAAATGTATTTCTCCTCAATCCTAAGACTATA
>JAQZBX010077042.1:0-14264 GCA_029593785.1 Cabassous unicinctus | reverse complement strand
ATCTCTGAAAGTCTTTTTGCCACGTCTCATGACACGTCCACAGGTTCCAGGGTTTAGGATGTGGGCCTCTTTGGGGGCCATTCTGCCTCCCGCAGTGTGGGGGATTGATCTGTCGCCTCCGGTGGGCAGAGGGTTCAGGGAAGCAGATTTTCCTGCCAGTGGGGCTGTTGAGGAGGGAAGCATGGAGACCACTGACGGTGTTCTCTCGGTAAAACTCAAGAAGCATTCCAGACAAATGACTTCTCTGCCCCTTCCTGCTCTGAGACTTCAGAGCTCTGAAACAGGTCGGTGTATGAGGAAAACATAAGGCAGCTTATGCAATACCGAACACTGTATTTAAAGTGGTGCCTAGTTTTGGTATTTTCACTCTAAGAACCTGGAAGTAAAGCTAATTGAGATAAGTTAAAAGAGCTATGATTTATTCAATGCATTGAGTGGTAAATATTTGTGATATTGCTCTTAAATGTAATGTTAAATCACTGTAATGGAGACAGGCGCTCTCAGCTCATCTACCTAGACATTCATCAGTAATAATGATAACTCACATTTATTGGGTGCCTATTCCATGTGGGCACTATGCTAAGTACCTTAATGGATTATTTTATTTTATCCTCACATCAGTTGAGTGGGGTAAATATTCTCATTTTATGGAAGAGGATTGGGAGACACAAAGAAGGCCGCCTCACCCCGCATGGCCACACAGGAAGGAAGAGGCCAAGTCCACTGGTCAACACTAGGCTCTCTGACTTCTACCCTCACACTACACTGCTTTGTGATCTGGAGAATTAAATTATAATTTCAAATAGTTTTGACCATCATGGCATTTTACAATTATTAAACAACAACAACAAAAAGGAGCTCTTAATGGGCCTGGTAGTTTTCATGAAGAGAGACAAAAATACTCCTTTTTGTAGTTACTATTTGTCTTTTTTTTTTTTGTGTGTGGTTTTTTTGTTTTTAGAGCAGTTGTAGGTTTACAGAAAAATCATGCAGAAAGTATAGAGTTCCCATATACCCCCTTCTACACACACAGTTTTCCTTATTTACATTTTGCATTAGTGTGGTACCTTTGTTAGCAACTGATGAAAAATAATTATTATAATTATGCTACTAACTTTAGCCCACTGCTTACATTGAGGTTCACGCTTTGTGTTGTACCATTCTGTAGGGTTTCTTTTTTGTGATAACTTATATACAACCTAAAATTTTCCCTTTTATTCCCTTTCAAATGTACAATTCAGTAATGTTAATTACATTCACAAAGTTGTACCACCATTACCACCATCTGTTGCCAAAATTTTCCATACCCCAATCAGACATTCCATACCAATTAAACATTAACTCCCCACTCTCCTCCCCCACCTGGTCCCTGGAAACCTCTATTTTAGTTTCTGACTTTTCTGCTTATTTCATATAAGTGGGCTCTTACAGTATTTGTCCTTTTGTGTTTTTCTTTCACTCAACATGACATCTTCCAGGTTCATCCATGTCATAGTATGCATTACAACATCTATTATTTTCCCCTGTTGTCTTTTTTTAATTTAGGAGGCACTGGGAAACGAACCCAGGATCTCCTATGTGGGAGGCGGGCGCTCAACTGCTTGAGCCACATCTGCTCTCAGAACATCTGTTATTTTTCCACAGTTGCTGCACTATTTTACATTACTATTAACAAGGTATGAGTATTCCTATTTCTCTACATCCTCTCCAACACTTATTTTCTGTTTTTAAAATAGATCCATTTTGAGTTAATTTCTATATATGATGTGACTTAGGGGTCTGTCCACCTTCTCATTCTTTTGCCTGTGACTGTCTAGTTCTTTCAGCACCTTTTGTTGTAGAGGCTATCTTCTCCCCATTGGTGGACTTGGGATCCTTTTCAAAGATCAGCTGTCCAAAGATATGAGAGTTTCTTTCTGAACTCTCAGTTGGATTCCATTGGTTTATATGTCTGTCCTTGTGCCAGTACCATGCTGTTTTGATTATTTTAGCTTTGTAATAAATTTTTAAATCAGGAAATATCAGTCCTCTAAATTTATTCTTCTTTTTTCAAGATGGATTTGTCTCTTTGATGCCCCTTACCCTTCCATATGAAATTGATGATTGGCTTTTCCATTTCTTTGAAGAAGTCTGTTGGAATTTTGTTTGGGATTGCACTGAATCTGTATTTTGCTTTGGGTAGAACTGACATCTTAACAATGTTTAGTCTTCTAACCCATAAATATGGAATGTCCTTCCATTTACTTAGGTCTTTAATTTCTTTCAGCAATGTTTTTTTGTTTTCCATGCTTGGTTAAATTTATTCCTAGATATTTGATTGAGTTACTATTGTCTATGGAATATTTTTCTTGACATCTTCTTTGGATTGTTCATTACTAGTGTATAGAAATACCACTGATTTTTGCATGTTGATCTTGTGCCCCACCATGTTGCTGAATTTTTTTATTACCTCTGGTAACTTTCTTGTGGATTTTTCAGGATTCTTCCCGTATAGAATCATGTCATCTGCAAATAGGCAATTTGGATGCCTTTTATTTCTTTTTGCCTAATTTTCTGGGCAAGAACTTCCAGTGCAATGCTGAATAGCAGTAGTGACCGTGGGCATTCTTGTCTTGTTCCTGATCTTGGGAAAGATTTCAGTCTTTCACCACTGAGTATGAAGTTAGCTGTGGGTTTTCCATATATGCTTCATCGTGTTAAGGATGTTTCTTTCTATTCCTAGTTTTCTTAATGTTTTATCAGGAAAGGGTGCTGAGTTTTGTCAAATGCTTTTTCTGCATTAGTTGAGATGTCCTTGAACTACGGAAAGCAACCTTTAACAGCTATTTACTGCCTGACTCCTAAGCGCAAAGCTCTGTACTTGATGTGAGATCTGGGTGGATAGGAGCGACAAGAAGCTTGTGCATGTAAATCTTATGAGCTCTTGAAGGAGGTCGGAGAGAGCAGGGTGGGATTTGGGGTTACACCCAGCTGGGATTGGGCGAATCTGTGTCTTGTGTTCAAGGCGCATTAGTATTTGGCAAGCTGTTTATATAACAAGAGAAACTTGTTTGAACCCAGCAATTGGGGAGTTGGAGAAAAAGAAGGGTGTGGATTCTGCAAAACCGTGATTCAGATATGTTAGGCTCATAGATCATCATGAGATGCCCTTGATCTCTTTTTGGCATGAAGTGAGGGCTTTTTTCACTCTGAACTAAGTGTGAAATACCAGTATTTATTTAGTATTTGGACTTGCAAAAATTTAATATTTTCTCCAAAAAAAAAAAAGCTTCTTAGTTTCTCTTTTGCTTATGTAATGATAAAAAAAATAATATTTTAAAATTATCATTGTTATGGTCCTATGACTGGTTTTTCCAACTTATTTTATGAAAATGTTTAGTCATACAAAGATGTTGAAAAAAATTATACAGTGAATGCCCATACTCACCATCCTACCATTTAGATTCCATAATGAACATTTTACTGTACTTGCTTTTTTATTTATCTATCCATTTATGAACCTTTTATCCATCAGTCAGTCCATCCTTTATTTGGATACATTTTAGAATATGTTTCAAATCTATCAATGTCCTTCCCCCCAAAAAAATACTTCAGCATGCCTGTCTTCAATATTTGTTTATTCTTTAGGAAAATTGTTTACAAGGCAATGTACAAATCTTGATATATGCAAACCCCAGTGCATCCCAAAGCTCTATCGAAATAGAATATTTCCATTACCCCAGAAGGTTTCTTCAGGCTCCTTCCCCATAAACGCCTGTCCCTACACCTCAGAGGCAACCACTTTGATTTTTTTCTGCTGTAGACTATTTTTTCCCCTATTCTAGAAGTCACATAAATGGAATTGTGCAGTATGTATTCTGTGTCTAGCTTCTTTTTACTAACCATCATGTTTTTGAGATCCATCCATGTCGCATGCACAATAGTTTGTTTCTTGTTATTGCTGAGGAGTATTCCACTGTATGATATTCCACAGTTTGTTTATCCATTCTCCTATTGATGGACACCCAGGTTGTTTCTGGGTTTTGACTATTATAAATACAGCTGTTGTGAACATTTTTACACACAGCTTCTTGTAAGCAGGAAGCCTCTCTGCTTTTGCTTTTCACTGCCTTTCCTGAGCATAGTAGTGTCAGGATACATATCAAATAATAAATACGTGAATGAGGAAGGGTATAAGTGAATGAAAGAATGAATGAATGAATGGTCATCTGGACATGTGTCTCCATTTCTCTTGGGAAAATACCTAGGAGTGAAATTGCTACCTCATAGGTTAGGTGAAGGTTTATATAGGAAACACCTTTTTTCCAAATTGGTTATATCATTTTATACGATCACCAAGAACATATGAGAATTCTTGTTGCTGCACATTCTCATCAGCATTTGGTGGTGTTAGTCTTTTCAATTTCTACATTTTGATGGGCAGATTTATAGGTACAGGAATTTTGATAAACAATAAAGTACATGTTTTATTTTCCCAATATAAATGGCTTTTCTTTTTTGAAGTGTTGAAGCATTTTTAGAAATCAAATTTGAGGTTTTTGTTTATTTTCAACACTTTAATGCAAACTTCTAGTTTTCTTTAATATTTTCATGAAAGTATACCATGTAACCACATTATTTCCCTCTTCAATGAGATGTAAAACCATTGATGATGTAGAACCATTTTATCACATGCCTGCCAGATAAACCATGGTGTGTGTGTGTGTGTGTATGTGTGTGTATAGACGGAATAAAAGAGAAAGAGAAAATAAAAATAACCATTCTAGATTCCAGTATTTGTTCCTGCAGATGTAAAGCCGGGGATTATATGGGATAGTTTCAGTGCATGTTCTCCTCTTTAAGGAAAACCTAAATGTACATGCCGGTTGGCAGGTGCAAGTGTTGGTCCATTCTAGACACAGTCCAGAATCTCTTAATGCCTAGGAAGTTTCTAGAAGTTACTTAAGAAACTTCATTAACCCTATTGAGTCATTAGTGTATTGAGTGAATTCCCAAAGCATTCTAGTAGCCTTTAAAATTTAATGAACTTCTAAAAATATTACCCGTCAGAACATTTGAATAGTTGAATATACCTGCTGTAAAATATGAAACTCCTTGAGATTTAAAAACTCCCCCAAAGAATGGGATATCATTTAGAGGAGGGGTTCTTAACCAGGGAGGTCCATGGAAAGATTTCAGGGGGTCTGTGAGCTTAAATTGAAAATTCAAAAAAACAAAACAAAACATTATTCTTGTGGGGACATGTTGGTGCGGGTGTGATCTGTTTATTAAAAAATACACAGCATAGTGTGGACTTAGTAAGGGGTCTGTGGTTTTCACCTGACTCTCAGAGGGGTCCATGGAACAAAAAAGGCTAAGAACCCCTGCTTTAGACAATAAAGTTACAACCCATGAGCCTTTGATTCTATAGCTTCTATAGAAAACTTGTACAGAAATCAGATTTACTGTTTTGGCTATCACTTTCTAATTATTTTCATTGCTTACCACCAAAATAATTCAATCAATACGGAAGTGAATAAAGAAAATAAAGCAAGAATCACGCATCCTCCCATCTCCCTATCCCTATTCCCAGGGGTGATATTAAATATATTTAAAACCAGCAGAGCAAGAGTACAAACAAATCAGAACCAGTGATGGCTGTAAATACCCAGCAGAGCTGTCCTGGGGTGGACTTGCTAAATACAGCAGTCTCCTGCCCTGGCATACCCTCTAGAACAGGGGTTCTTAACGAGGGGTACCTGAGCTTGAATTGGAACAAAAAAGGTTAAGAACCCCTGCTCTAGACCTTTAATGCAAAAGCACATTTATATGTCCACACATAGACACATAAATGTATATGCACACATAAGATATTTTGTTTTACTGTTTTTTTCTAAAGCAATATATGAAGCCATACAAATTATACAGCTCTGAAACTTGAGAGGTTTTTCCTTCCTACTTTATTGTGGACATCTTTCACAGGAGCGTAGATGCAAATTGATAAAATTGTATAGAGAAAGCCTCAGGGTCTCCTCGAGCCAAAAAAAAAAAGAAAAGTGCCTTACTTCCTCTCTTCCTCTTTGAATTCCCTCTTGAGTTTCGTCTTATATCTTTTGAAATTTGATACCCCCACCACCCCACTAAGGCGGCTGAATCAGACAGCTATTAAGCCCCTGGTTCATTACGTTTTACCCTATGCAAGATAAAACCCACCTGCCCTAAATGCATCCTTGAAAGAGGGACAAACCCATAGGAGTCAAGCAAACTGCCTTTTTATGTCCCCAGAAGCTTGAAGCTGCTTCCCTTTTTGCAAGTAATCCGGCTTCCTTGTTAGAGAGAACTTTGGGTGTCCCGACGAAAACGCTGTTATCTGCAAACTGGACTCCAATTTGTCTTTCAATAAAATGAATTCAGCCTAGACCTGCAGAGGCAGCTGCCGGAGCAGCCGGAGCCCCTGCCCTCTCCTGCCCGCCCGCCCTCCACCCGCCCCAGGGTCTCTTTCCGCCTTCCCTCTCCTCTTCCTGCACCCCCTTTCCTCCTCTGCCCGCCCGCAGGGGGCCCCCTTGCCTTCCTGCTCGCCCCTATTGTTTTGCCCCTGGCCCTTCCCCTTCCACCCCCTGCCCTTTTCCCCACAGTTGCCTCGCGCCTGCAGTGACCAAAGATTTGACCCCTCAAAGTCCAGCTCCGCAGAACACTGCTTGACATGGACACCGGAGTGATTGAAGGTGGATTAAATGTCACTCTCACCATCCGGCTGCTTATGCATGGAAAGGAAGTTGGCAGTATCAACTGAAAGAAAGAAGAGAATCAGTTAAGAAGATGTGCGAGGAAAGTGGCGCACATATCAACATCTCAGAAGGGAATTGTCCTGAGTGAGGTTTATGACTTTGGCTGGACCCACTAATGCCATCTTTAAAGTCTTTGCAATGATCGTTTACAAACTGGAAGAGGACATTAGCAGCTCTATGACTAATAGCACAGCTGCAGTAGACCCCCAGTCACCCCTGAGGCTGGTGGTCCCTGCTAGTCAGTGTGGCTCTCTCATTGGGAAAGGTGGTTGCAAGATCAAGGAAATATGGGAGTACAGGGGCTCAGGTCCAGGTGGCAGGGGATGTGCTCCCCAACTCAATTGAGCGGGCCATCACTATTGCTGGCTTTCCTCAATCCATCATTGAGTGTGTCAGACAGATCTGCGTGGTCATGTTAGAGTCCCCCCCGAAGGGAGTGACCATTCCTTGCCAGCTCAAGGCATCCAGTTCTCTGGTCATCTTTGCAGGTGGTCAGCACAGGTAACAGCACAGGCAGCGACCATGCGAGCTTTCCTCACATCACCCCATCCATGTGCCTCAACACTGACCTGGAGAGACCTCTAGAGGCCCATAGCATTCAAGAACAATATGCCATTCCACAGCCAGATTTGACCAAGCTGCACCAGTTGGCAATGCCCACAGTCTCACATTCCTGTGATGCAGGGCAACACGGGATTCAGTGCAGGTTTGGATGCGTCTGCTCAGGCTACTTGTCATGAGCTCACCATTCCAAATGATTTGATTGGCTGCACAGTCGGACCTCAAGGCACCAAAATCAGTGAGATCCATCAGATGTCTGCGGTGCAGATCAAAATTGCAAACCCAGTGTTAGGATCTACTGATAGGCAAGTTATCATCACTGGATCTGCTGCCACCATTAGTCTGGCTCAATGCCTAAACAATGTCAGGCTTTGCTCGTAGACGGGTGGCATGGGTTGCAGCTAGAACAGTGCAGATTCACCCATAAACTCTTTCTGCTGTTCACCACCACCCATGATCCATCCGTGTAGTTTCTGAACAGTCAGTGATTCCAGGTTTTAAATAGTTTGTAACTTTTCAGTTTCTACACACTTTATCTTCCACTCATGATTTTTTTTTATTAAAACGTTTTAATTCCTTAAAAAAATGCATTCATAGATTAAATTCAGTTCCTGAAGAGTGTTCCATACTTAAGTAATACACAAGATGTAATTATAAATGAGTAAACTTAAATATACACAGTTACATTATTGTCTGTCCTAGAAGTTGATTCTCATGGACATGGAACCCATTTTTCAGTGACTTTGCTAAGCACAAATAAAATTAATCTCTGAGGCACTCACCACCTTCAACAACCGCTATGGTGGTTCTTCTCTCTCCATCTCTTGCTCAGGGTCTTTGTGCTGCCTCTTAGCCTCCCAGATGCCCCCACTTGGTACTCTAAGCAAGCCTGCCCTTTCCAAAGCAAGACTTCACACTCTGGAGAAAAAGCACAGTGGGGGAGGGGGTGAGAGCAAACCTGGGGGCAAGGCCTGTGCCTTTTGGAGCCAGGGTAAACAAATTAACCACTCACCTCTTGGACTGGACCACCTTCCTAATAGGTCTCTGAGTCTTGCTTCTGTGCTCCTTCCTCTGATGCTTTCTCATTATAAACTCAACTAGCGTGCTAACAAATTGTCCTCACATTTGTAGAAAAGGTGCCACTTAGGGGGAGTAATCATCTATAGAGCTTTCCCTCTAATTCTAAATCCTTTCATCATTTCTATCCCCTAAAACCCACTTATCCTGTATTTTGACCCTCTGTACAATTCCACTGGGACATAAGAGCAGGGGTTCTTAACAAGGGGTCCGTGAACTTGAATTGAAATTAAAAAAAAACATTATTCTTGGGGGGACGTGTTGGTGCAGGTGTGATATGTTTATTAAATAATACGCAGTATAGTGTGGACTTAGTAAGGGGTCCGTGGTTTTCACCTGACTGGCAAAGGGGCCTGTGGAACAAAAAAGGTTAAGAACCCCTGATTTAGAGATTTAGGCAGGGTATGATTGTTCCTTTTTCCTCCCCTATGCCATTAACCTGTTGTTTGTTGACAAGTGCTAGTGGTTAGAGTTTTATTTTAGTAGCAGCACCTATTTTAGGACAAAAGTTGATGAAAAGAGAGCCCTAGAAATGAAAGCAAACTGGAGGCTTTGTCAGGTAGTGCCTTTTTCAGCTGGAGCCACCACCTGCTCAGGTTCTCTGAGTGAAGTGCTAGTGGAGAAAGAAATCCCATTAGACGTGGTGTCTCCCTGGGCCTCTCCCAGGGCCTCTTCCGAAGGTCATGGTGAAGTGGCCACCAGGTACATTGCCAGGGCCTCCAATTCCCACCCAGAGCTCCAGAGAGTGGGAAGGACTGAGGGGGCAGGAGGACAGGGTCTGTGCTGGACTCCTTTGGTCGCAGCCCAGCCCTTCTCTCTCCATCAGGGTGAGGCTTGCCCTGACTCAAACTGCACACCTGCGCCGTGCGTGTCCGGCAAGTGGCTTTATGAGGGCAATTTTGATAACTTATTAACTCTGAGTTAATAAGAATGCCTGTGTAGGTACACATGCCAACTCAGTGGAGCAGAGCTGTGTTAGGGACCCGTATTTGGGACTGGGGAGGATGTGGGTGTTTAGAAATTGTGTCCTTGAGAAGAGGAGTGACAGCTGTACAGTTTCCCTCTCTGTTACCTTTTTCAGTAGAAGTAGTTCCCAGTGCTCTTTGGATTCTTTGGATTTCTCATATAGGTAGAATTAGTGGCATACATAGCTATTCTGTTATGTTAAAATGGAGATTTCATCAAAAGAGGGTTTTTTCCCAAACTTAGAGCATTTTCTTGCTTCAATGCTTATATGTTTGTTTAGTCTAATTCCTGAATGTGGAACCTCAGAGCCTAATATATTTATTCAGTATTTCTTGTGATAGAAAGTCATAGTCTAGGGATTGCTGATTGATCTCTTATTGTGTGAATATTTTTGGTACTAAGAAAACGTATGGCTTTTCCAAGTTAGGAAAATAGAACAGTATTAGATAATGCAAGTCTATTATTCCAAATATTGTGATACGAAAGGGCAATATTTGCTTCTTCAGGATGGAATAAAGGAAACTACTTTTGTTTGTCGGAATTTGGTTATTTAAAATCTTCCCAGACAATCAGAGGTTGGAGGTGATAAGTTTTAGGTGCTTCCTTTAGAATCACTTCTCCACTTTTTTTTTTTCCTTCACTTTTTGCTTGGCTGATTGATCTCTTCTCTTTGTTACCTGCCATCTGCCATCAGTATTTTTGATGTATTATAAGGCATATGGAAAGGAGATGGAAGGTTAATGCACTCACTGCCTGTGGGGTGAGGACAGGGTGTCTTTGTGGTCTGGTTAAGCTGGCAACCCCCCGGTCGGGTGCCAAGTGACCTTCACAGTGTGTCTGCTCTCCCGGCTCAGCCTGCCGTGACCCCCGTCCCCTGACTGTCTATATGTTACTGCGAAGTCCCTGGCCCCTAAACGACTTCACTTGACACACAAGCATATATCAGTGCACAGTTTTACCATGCATTTTATTTCCCTTTCCTATAAACGTAAGACTGCCCAGTGAAATTAAACTCAGAAAGTGATCCTTTTAGCTACTCCACTTCTTGGCAGAGCAAACTGTTAAAGTGGCTTTTAACACACACTTTATATTTTCTTTAGAATTGATTCTCATGCTCTAATTCGGGTTTTCAGTTGGATTTAAAATTGGCAAAAAGGATTTCATTGTGCACTTTGCCTACTACATTTGGAAACCGTTTTCTTTGCCATCTTGAACCTCATTTGCTTTTGTGTCTGTGTGTGTTAAGCTTTTTACTGAAGTGACATTTTAACCACATTCAAGTGTACAGTTCAGTGATATTAATTACATTCAAAATATTGTGGTACCGTCACCAATATCCATACCCCCAACTTTTTCATCACCTGGGACAGAAACTCTGCACCCAATTAAGAACTCCCCTTCCCCCCATTCCAGCCCCTGGTGACCTGTAATCCACTATCTGTCTCTATGAAATTTGCTTATTCTAGGTATTTCATATAAGTGAGATCATTCAAAACCTGTCCTTTTGTGTCTGGCTATTTTCACTCAACATGATGTCTTCACGGTACATCCATGTGGTAGCAGGTATCAGAACTTCATTCCTTTTATGGCTCATTTGCTTTTTTATTTTTATTTTTATTTTTTTTATTTTTAAAGATTTATTTTTATTTATTTATCCCCCCCTTGCTTCTTGTATTTTTACTGTGTCCATTCGCTGTGTGTTTCTTCCGTGTCTGCTTATCTCCCCCTTGCTGTGAGGTCCTGCTGCATCAGCCCACTGCGCCGCGCAGCCGGCCTGCTCTCACAAGGAGGCCCCGGGAGGCGAACCCGTTGCCTCCCGCATGGTAAACGGGGGCTCTATCGATTGAGCCACACCCGCTTCCTGCTGTGAGGTCTTGCTGCATCAGCCCACTAGGCTGCGCGGGCCGGCCGGCCTGCCCTCACAAGGAGGCCCCGGGAAGCGAACCCGGGGCCTCCCATATGGTAAACGGGAGCTCTATCCATTGAGCCACACCCGCTTCCCTCATTTGCTTTTTTAAATTTAAAAAAAAATTACTGCCTCTACTGTTAGGATGTTTCTTTCCGTGTTTTGGTAGAAATCTATTAGATGTCGCATTAAATATTAAACGTGTGCATTCTAAATCAATATATGCTAAAGAACTTCATAAGTGCTAAGTAAACATGAGAGAGGAGTTCCTAGCTTTCAAATGAGGGGTGTGCTTGTGTGCACTCATTAGATAGCATTTTGTTAATTAGGTGGGGCTGTTCCCTGCTAAAATCTTCCCTTCTGTAAACTCACACTACTTAAATGCTTATGGGAAAGCCCGTGTCTGGCGGCTGCCCCTGCGTTCACACTCAGTTTCAGCTGCGATCTCTGTGCGGGGACTCAGAAATCAGAGCCGCCCAGTTCCCGGGCTGCAGGTCGTGATGCTCCCTGCTGTAGCTAGTCTTCATCAAGAAGTCAGCACCACCAGTCACTCCTTCAGGGGCAAGCACTGGGCATGCAAAGATAATGAAGACACCACCCTGACTTTTCAGGAACTCAAGCTCCTCTGGGGCAACCACGGATAGACAAAAATAATTGGTGTGAAAAAGCACTGTGTGTGTGCAGAGGAGGAGTGACTCACTGTTGGGGGCAGCTGAGGAGGCTTCTTGAGGCCACGGTGTGAAAGGAGCCTATAGCCCACACGGCCATCTGTGGGAATTGTAGCTTTGGGGGGGAAGGGGGGCAAGAAAGTAAGGACATCATCCACAAGCACCCTCTTTTTTTTTAAATTATCAGCAGCATTGCTGAGTTTGCTAATAAGCACACGTCTCCACGGGGGCTTGATGAGTTATGGGTGTTAGACATCTATGTCTGTGAACTGGTTCCCATGTCTGATCTGTCTTCCTCTCCAAATGATCATAAATCCTCTTTACCCATTTATTCTGTTTGGTTGGTTAATCCTCAACCACATAGCTCAACATCAAAGGATTCCACTTTACCGAGTGTCATTTTTCTCAACCCTAGCCCTCTCTGCTAATCTTACGTAAAATACACTTAGCTGTCTCTGTTACTGATCTCCTTTACTTTCTTTCCTCATTCTTGCTTTTGCTTTTTCAATTAAGATAACAGAACAATGCCCACCTTGTGGCAACCAAAAGGGTACAGAAAGTTCACCCTCGTCAAAGGAGATTTCAGCCCAGGAAGAGACTATGAAATGGTTGAAAATGACCACTAACGCATAGCTTATATCAGGGCTGTTGAATATTGAGTGTTCAACTTTCCAAGTCTTTTACGCCTTCAATATAAGGAAAGCTGATGCTAAGTATCTCAGTGATGGAGGGAGGGTGATTTCATTCTTGGTGGAAAAGGCACCTCCCGTTGTCCTCCTGGAAGCCAGTAAGAAGAGACCTCTTGGCAATCAGGAGTGAACTGGAAATCTTTTTAACTGCCTTGCCTTAGCAGGAACTGATCAGGGAGGAGCAGAGTGCTGCAGGGAGACCCTGTGTTTGGGTACTATTCATTCCTTCACGGATATTTTTTGAGCTTCTTTATTTGTCAGCATAAAAGATATGTGATCCTAGCCCTTCTGGAGTTTACAATTTGGTGAATGCAGTTACCTGTTCAGTTAAGAAAAGAGACGAACAGAGTTGCCATTCCGGATGGAAAAATAAGTGCTTAGGCCTCTTGTAGAACACTTGTCTGCAGTATGTGACCGTATGCATATAATCCCCTTCCGTGCTTTATATGGCACCAGCCCTTGCCCCTTTAGTGTAGTTCTAATTATATGTCATTATTCCAAATAATTGTCTAAGTGACTGCCTAGCTGACTGTGAAAACACAGGTTTGCTAACGAGTCAACAACTGTGGCAAAAAAAAGAAAAAGGAAAAAATATATAATCATATCTAAAATTGAGCATAAAATATTTTTCCTTTCTTCCTACCCTATTAATGTAAATAATTTAAAGTTGACACTACTTTAGGTGGGAGCGCGAGGCCAAACTACCTTTAAAAATTAAGGCTTACAGGTAGAGATGAGAAAACAGCTCTGTTACTTGAGGGGAAGCGTAGATAGAATTGAAAAATGTTATACAATGAAATGGACCATAATGAAAGTACGGTCTGACTTCCCGAGGGTCCTTGCTTCCTCTCCGTCTTACCTGTTGGGTATGGGGTGACTGAACAGGTAGTCAGCCTGTCTTGCTGTGCTGAACTGTTGCTTCTCAGACTTTCATGTTTAAAGTTTTAATGTGCATAGGACCCCCCTGATCTTGTGAAATGCAGACTCTGATCCAGTGGGTCTGGGGTGGCCCCGAAGATGCTGCGCCTCTTAGCAAGCTCCCAGGTTCTGCTGGTGCTCAGACCACACTTGCAATGTCAGGCTCCACACCATACTCCAGATCCAACTGTGAGAAACGGAGAGGGCAGGTCCAGGGAGCCATCCGTAGGCTCTGGCTACTTGCCTAGGCTGCTTCTACTCCTTCTAAAATCCTGAGATTTTAACTTCTCATTTTAAGAACGCTACCTAGAAAATTCATCCTCCTCTTATTTAGAGCCTAGCTTTGAGCAAGGTAGTTGAGTCAGTTCATTAACGCGTCGGGGCAAAAAGCAGTGACATGGAAAGGATGGCGTGTCTTTTACTAGGTAAGTGTTCACTTGGTTGCTTCATTCGTACAATAAAAGTATTCATCGTGTGCTTATTTTGTGCATAATAAAAGCTCTTCCTGGGAAGTGGATGTGGCTCAAGCAATTGGGCTCCCGTCTACCATATCGGAGGTCCAGGGTTCGATTCCCTTGGGCCTCCTGGTGAGAAGCAAGCTGGCCTGCGCGGCGAGCTGGCCCAAGTGGAGAACTGGCGCAACAAGATGACACAGCTAAAAGAGACACAGAAGAGAGACAATAAGAGATACAGCAGACCAGGGAGCTGAGGT
>JAQZBX010077041.1:0-14340 GCA_029593785.1 Cabassous unicinctus | reverse complement strand
TCACAGTGATCTCTAGGCTGTTTTGCCTGAGTGAGCTGCAGCCGTCTGCTTCATATGCATCAACTTGTCTGACTCTTCTTTTGTGCTGCACCCTGACAGCAACAACTGAGAGTGGTGTATCGAAATCTCCAACTATTATTTTGTAGATATCTATTTCTTACTTCAGTTTTGCCAGTGTGTGCCACAGGTCACCCAGGTCAAGTGCATACATATTTAATATAGTTATTTTTTCTTGGTGAATTGCCCCTTTTATTAATATATGATTACCTTCATCCCTTTTAACAGATTTGTATGTAAAATCTATTTTGTCCAATATTAGAATTGCTACTCTAGCTCTTTTTTGGTTACTATTTGCATGGGATAACTTTTTCCAGTCTTTCACTTTTAACCTGGCTGTGTCCTTATGTGTGAGATGAGTCTCTAGTAGACAGCATGTAGATGGCTCATATTTTTCATCTGCTCTATCAGTCTATGTCTTTTGATTGGGGAGTTCAAGCCATTAACATACAATGTTATTACTGTAAAGGTATTAATTGCTTTACCCTTTTTGTCCTTTAGCTTTCCATTGTTATATCCTACTATTGTCTCACTTTTTACCCATTAATTTACCCTTCTTAATCTTAATTTCTACAGTATTCTCCAAATATTTCACTCTTGTTTTTTTGGTGTATTTTTTTTTTCCCTTAGCGACTACAGCGCTCCCTTAGTATCTCTTGTAATTCTGGTCTATCAGTTTTTGTTTGTCTGTGAAGACTTTGAACTCATTTTTTTGTCTTTTATAAAGGGGATTTATTTGAGGTAAACATGTACAGTTCTGAGGCCATTACATTTCCAAGTCAAGGCATTGTTAGCAGAATGCTCTGGGTTCTGGACTTCTAGGTTCTTGGCTATGTCTCATTAAAGAATCTAAGGATACACCATAGGATAGGCAAGGGAGTAAGCAGTTTACTAACAAACAACAAAAGAGATAATTACAAAATCTGAGACATTGATTTTGGGCATGATACAGGGTAGGAGACACCCATGTGTGCCACAAGGTTAGGCATTTTTAAGACCTTTCCTCCTACTAGTATTGGGGATGGGCCCCACCTGTTTTCTTTTATCAATGGGATGCCCCTCTTAGAAGGCACATTTTTCCCAAAGGAACCTCTTGGCCAGGGTCTCAGCAAGGTGCTTCCAGCTTTTCCCTTAGTAGCAGTCATCCCTTTAGCGGGTTTCTGGACAGGGTTTTATGACTATGTTCTATGCCAAGTCCAAGCCAAATTCCTCTTTCCCTATACTAACTTGTATCAACTCTCCCTTCAGAGAGTTTATACCCTTTATCTTTTTTTATGTATTTTATTTTATTTTTTAATATAATTTTAATTTTTTTAAAAAAGATACTTAAGATTACATAAATATTTCATAAAAATTAAAGGGGATTCCCGTATGCCCCACTCCCTACACCTCCTACATTTTTCTACATTAACAACATCATTACTGTGGTACATTCATTGCAATTAATGAAGACACTTTGGAGCATTGCCACTAAGCATGGATTATAGTTTACATTGCAGGTTACACTCTCTGTCCCACAATTTTGCAGGTTATGGCAAGATATATAATGGCCTGTATCTGTCATTGCAATGTCATTCAGGACAATTCCCAAGTCCTGAAAATGCCCCCATATTACACCTGTTTCTCCCTTTCCCTGCCCTCAGAACCTCCAGTGGCCATTGCCTCCACATCAATGATATATGTACTTCCATTGCTAGAATCACAATATGTCAATAGTAGATTACCAATAAGTCTACTTGGGTCCATAGTTCATTCACCAATCCTGAGGGTTCTGGAATGGTGATGCCCACTCCACCTCTAATTGAGAGATGGCTTCAATCCCATAGGGCAGATGTATGGGACTCTCTTGCTTGCAATTGTAAACTCTCTTGGTTCCTTGGGATGGTCATTGTGCATCATCATTTCTTTGTTAGATGTCCTGGGTGAGTATAATTAACTGGAGTGTAGGTGTTGCAACTCCATTGAGATTCAGGGCCCAGTTGGTACATGGACAGCCCAAAGATTTAAGTCTCTTGGATGTACAACTTTTAACTCTAGTGTTAATTTTATGTTCAAATAGAAGCGTTAGAAGAACCATGTGTAGGGAAACCACAACTGAGTCTAACTCTGTCAGACTGGGGAGCATAAATTAAAAAATAGGGCCCCCTGCAAGAAACCAAATTTCTGAGATATCTGCCCTGACTCCAGAGCCCTCAGGAGTCCTGCTGTTTGAGGTAGTATTTAATTTGCCAGTCAATGAAATCCTGCTGAGATGTGTATAAGCATAACCTCTGGAATAAACTCCAGACTCACTTTGAAGTCTTTTAGCCATATAAATTTATTTGTCTTTATCTTTTACCCCTTTTGGTCAAGGTCTTTCTCCAGTTATATTGCTAGTTGGTGCTTGGCAGTAATCCCTTGGTGCCAGGGAGTCTCATCCCTAGGGGTCATGTCCCATGCTGGGGGTAAGGTAATGCATTTATATTCTGAGTTCAGCTTAAAGAGAGGTGACATTTCAGCAACAAGGAGGCTCTCAGGAGGTAACTCTTAGGCACTATAACACTAAGCTAAGTTTCAATTTCAAGAGTAAAGTTTCATAAGTATAGTCATCAATATTAATGGCCCATGAATGGATCATCCTCCTTCACTAGTCATTGTCCCCATATGCAGGGGATTCTTGCTGTTCCATTACAGTAAAAAAAATAATGAAAAAATATTAAAAAAAATTTTTTGACATTATATCTTTCATCTTTGTAATATCTGTTGTCATCGTGACATTTTCATATGTTTATTTCTCCAGTATCTTACTTTTTTCATTTTGTCTTCAAAGAAGTTTTAGGTTACAGAAAAGTCACATACAGAATATAGGGGATTCCCATATACCCACCATTCTCCTCCTTTCCCCCTTTCACCAACTGATAACATTTTATATGTGGATGGTACGTTTGTTACAATTGATGTACAAGTATTGAAGCATAGCTACAAACCATCATCAATTGTTTACTTTATGGTTTACATGCTGGACCATACATTTTTATAAATTTTAATGAAATTTAACATGGATTGTATCCATCGTTGCAAGGTCATGTAGAACACTTCAATCACCCCAAAAATGCCCCATATTCCATCTATTCTATTCCTCCCTCTCCCTCCATTCAGGGCCCATGGCAATCACCATACTTCACTCCTTGAAGAACAAGATTTGTAGTTACTTGCAACAACATTGAGGGCTTGACATACTGGTCTTTTCTCCTCTATTAGGCATTGCCTATGGTCTTGAGAAACTCACCCCTCTGTTTGAGAACATAGCTGGACTCCCCAAGATGGGAGTCCAACACCTTCCCGCTCATTGTATGGGTCTCCACCCACTGATACAACCTTCTATGACAAGATGAACTCTCACTAATTCCCTAGAAACCTGCCCAGGTGAACGTCTCTGGCATGCTCCCCATATCCAACACTCTAAACGAGGAACCCTCCCCTGCTATATTGCCAAAGGACATTCCCAACATTGTAGTTTCCACCACATACCTGCAAATCCCCATTGTTCACCTGCTCCCTCCCCAATCCTTCCCCAAGTTCCATGCACTCTCCAACCCACCCTCCCCACCCTAGCCCCTGAAAACCAGCAACACCCAACCCAATAATATTACTGCACAACTGTCATGCCTCTTCACTGCGCAACTACACACTTCCAACTTATTATAAATTTTGCCCATTGGTCATTGGCTCACAACCTTCTTCTTCCTTTCTAGCTCCTATAGTCCTATCTTCCAGACTCTAGCTCTGTAAGTTTGTTCAATTTGCTTAATTCATATCAGTGAGTTCATGAAATATTTGTCCATCAGTGCCTGGCTTGCTTTGCTCAACAAAATGTCTTTAAGATTCATCCATGTTACTCCATGTATTAATAATGGATTATTTATTACAGCTGAGTAATATTCCATTTTATGTATATACCACAATTTGTTTATCCATTCATCTGTTGATGGGCATTAGAGTTGTTTCCAACTTTTGACAATAGTGAAAAATGCTGCTATGAACTTTGGTGTACATATTTCTGTTCATGTCCTTGCTTTCAATTCTTCTGTGCATATACCCAGCAGTGGAATTGCTGGATAATTTGGCAGTTCTATAATTTGAGGTACCCCAAACTGTGCTCCAAAATGGCTGCACCATTCTGCATTCCCACCACACATCCTCTTAAACACTTGTAGTCCTCTGTGTTTTTTTTTTTAAAAAGCCACCAGCCTAATGGGTGTTAGTTGATATCTCATTGCAGTTTTGGTTTGCATGTTCCTAATTTTTAGTGGTGTTGAGCATTTTTTCATGTGCTTTTGAGCCATTTCTATTTCTTCTTTGGAGAAGTGTCCATTCAAGTCACTTGCCCATTTTTTAAATGGGTTGTTTGTCCTTTTATTTTTGAGGTTTAGGATTTCTTTATATATACTGGATATTATGCCCCCATCACATATATGGTTACCAAATATTTTATCCCATTGAATAAGCTGCCTTTTCACTTTCCTGACAAATTACTTTGAGGTGCAAAAGTTTTCAATTTTGAGGAGGTCAGATTTATGTATTTTTTCTTTCATTGCTCATCCTTTGGGTGTAAAGTTCATGAAACCATTTCCTAATACACTTTCCTGTAGATGCCTCCCTACATCATCTTCCAAGATCTTTATGGTCTTGGCTCTTATATTTAGATCTTTGATCCATCTTGAGTTAATTTTTTCCTAGGGTGTATGATAGTGTTCCTCTATCATTCTTTTGAATATGCAAATCCACTTTTCAAAGCACTATTTGTTGAAGAGGCCATTCTCTCACAATTGAATGCGATAGGTGCCTTATCGAATATCAGTTGACTGCGTATGCAAGGATCTATATCAGAACTCTCAGTTTGGTTCCATTGGTCAATATGTCTATCCTTGTGCCAATACCATGCAGTTTTGACCACTGTAACTTTGCAGTATGTTTTAAACTCAGGTAGTGTAATTCATTTGATTTCATTTTTCTTTTTCAATATGTCCCTGGCTATTCGAGGCCTCTTGCCCTTCGAAATAAATTTCATTGTTAGCTTTTCCAATTCTTTGATTTTAGCTCTTTCTTCTTTTTTGATATATGCATTTATGGCTATGAATTTCTCTCTCTGTAAAGCTTTTGCTGCATTCCATAGGTTTTGCTACATTGTTTTGCATTTTCATTCATATCAAGGTAGTTACTGGTTTCTTTTGTGATTTCCTCCTTGACCCACTGTTTGTCTAAGAGTGTGTTGTTTATCTTCCAAATCTTTGTGCCTAATATGGTTCTCTGCCTCTTACTGATTTCCAGCTTCATTTCATTGTGGTCAGAGAAATTACTTTGCATAATTTCAATCTTTCTGAATTCATTGGGAGTTGTTGTGTTGCCTAGAATGTGGTCTATCCTGGAGAATGATCCATATGCACTTGAGAAGAATGTATATCTCGCTGTATTTGGGTGTAATGTTCTGTATAAATCTATTAGGCCCAGATCCTCTTATGTATTTTTCATCATCTTTGTTTCTTTATTGATTCTCTATAGAGATGTTCTGTCTAATGTTCATAATGGTCTATTAAAGTTCCCCAGTATAGTTGTAGAGGTATCAGTTTCCCCACTTAGTTTTTCCAGTGTTTGCTTCAGGTATTTTAAGGCACCCTGGTTAGGTGCATAGATGTTTATGATTGTTCTTTCTTCTTGATAGATTATCCCTTTTATTAATGTATAATTGTCCTTCTTTGTCTATTTAAAGTCTATTTTGTCCAATATTAGTATAGCTACTCTCATGCTTTTTTGGTTATTGTTTGCTTGTAAAATTGCTTTCCAACCACTCAGTTTCAACTTTCTAGCATCCCTGAGTCTAAGTTGGGTTTATTGTAGACAGCTTATAGATGGGTCATATATCCTTATAATTCTGCCAATCTGTGTCTTTTGTCTGGTGGGTTTTATCCATTAACATTCAATGTTATTACTGTCAAGGATTTAGCCATATTTTCTTTAGGTTTATGTATGCCATATGCTGTTTTATTTCTCTTTATTTTTATTTTTAATTGTTCTTACACTCTCTTCCAACTCTTTCTCTCTTGTTTTTTTCCTTTTGACCTACAGAACTCCCTGTAGTATTTCTTGAAAGGCAGGTCTCTTATTAACATACTCTTTTAAATTCTGTTTATCTGTGAATATTTTGAACTCTTCCTAATTTTTGAATGTCAGCTTTGCCGGATAGAGAATTCTTAGCAGGAATTATTTTTCTTTTAGAATATTAACTATGTCATACCACTGCCTTCTTGCCTCCATGGTTTCAGATGAGAAAGCAGCACTTAATCTTATTGAGCTTACCTTGTATGTGATGGATCTTTTTCACTTGTTGCTTTTAGGAATATCTCTTTTTCTTAAGCATTGGACTATTTGACCAGTATATGTCTTGGAGTAGGCTTGTAATGGTTTATGCTGTTTGGGCTGTGCTGCACTTCCTGGACATGTATGTCCAGCTCTCTCAATAAGTTTGAGAAGTTTTCAGGCATAATTTTCTCCAACACAACTTATGTCCCCTTCCCCTTCTCTTCTCTCTCTGGGATGCCTATAATGCATATATTTGTGGATTTCATGTTGTCGTTCAATTCTCTAACTCCCTGCTGAATTTTTTCTATATTTTTATCTATTCTACTATCTGTTTGATTTCAGATGTACTGTCTTCCACATCACTGTTTCTTTCCTTTCCTTATTCAAAACTGCTGTTATGTGCTTCCAGGGTATTTTTGATTGCTTGGATTGTGCCATTCATCACCATCATATTTGTTTTCTTTTTATGTATGTTTACAATTTCCTCAGTTTGTTCTCCCATTGCCTTCTTCATATCCTTAATTTCTTCCTTCACTTCATTAAGTTGATTCATGATATTTGTTTGGAAATCTTTGATTTGTTGTTCCATATTCTGTATCTCCTCCTTGTTTTTTGTTTGTTCATTGTACTGGGCCATGTCTTCATGTTTCTTAATATGGCTTTCACTTTTTTTTTTTTGGTGTATAAGCATCTGTTTATCTTGACAGGTTTATTCAGTTGATTAGCTTCTCTCTCTACACTAGGATTTTATTTTATTGTTGTTTTGTGTGTATTAAGGTTTCACTTTGACTCTTTGTTCCTCTTACTCTATTTCCTTGATGTCCATGTTCCTTTGGAAAAAAATTTAGGATGAGAGAAAAGGAAAGAGACAGGAAGAGAAAAAGAATAATCATATTAATAATAGTAAAATGTAGGAAAGCAACCACACAAGACCTAGAAAAATGAATAATTAACATGAGTAAGAGGTACAGAGGAATAAGATTTTAAAAGTGGGATAGAAACAATGACATAAGAAACAAAATAGAGAAAAATATATACAATGAATTAAAACACTGTAATAATGGGAAGAGAGAAAAAGTATAAATCAAAGAGAGAAAGAAAAAAAGTAAAAAAAGAAAGCATACAGAGAAACAAGGAGAGAGAGATGGAAGTACTAAGAAGAAATATTGAAGACTAAACAAAAAGAGGTGGAATGAAAGACCAGCAACAGAAAACAGAAGATAGAAATATGAAGGAGTGAAAAGAAATAGCATATGTAGGAAAAAAAAACAGTAAATAACAAAGAAAACAAACAAGGAAGCAAATGAAAGGGAAACACAACAAACAAGAAACAATATAACAGCAACTCATTTAAAGAAAGTGAAAAGAAAGAAAAAATGAACATAAAACAGAAATAAACATGAAAAAACAGCCTTTCCTCTTAGATCCCTAAGAATCTCAGGTTGCTCGTGTTCAACAGTCACCCTGCAGCCTGCCCTCTGGAAGTTTCAAACAAGTTTTAGTGAGTAAACTAAAGAAAAAAATAAAAATAAAACTTAAAAAAAAAAGATATCCAAGAAAAGCTAATATAAAGAAATTATCTATATTTTCCCTGTCATAAAAAGTTTCATCTGGATACCTGATAACCTGGTGGATCACTTCTCTAAGATGAGCCAGGAATTGAATCAGCTACCTCATATATGTAAGGCAGGAATTATTCCACTGAGCTAACCTGTCTCCTTAGGGTAGTTAGACTTTCAGAAGGCTTTCCTCCCTCTTTCTATCAGTCAGGTTAGATTCCTTGCAGTTTGCCAGAGTCCTGCTGATTAGGCACCTGTCCCTGTCTCCTTGCTAATCACATTCCTCTCTTTACCTGGGCAGCTGGGCATGACAGCCTGCTTGAGGAGATCCCTCTCCCTTCTCCCTATTGAGTCATGGTCCCTTCTGATATTCAAAGGGGGCTCAACTGGCCAAATTAACCACAAACAAACCACTCTTACTCTCCCAGACTCCTCTTCCTCCAAGGGAATGCCCCTTCACACTCTGTTCAGAGCAGGGAGCCAGTAGCTCCACCTAGGCTATTTGCCATGAGGGCAGAGTATTGCCACTTCCAGCCACAGGAGCAAGCAAATCACAGTTTTCTTTGGCTTCTTTATCTTTCCAGGACCCTCCTAGATGACTTGGAGCACCTTCCCATTCTATATATATCCAAAGCAGTTGGCAGGTTGGAAGGCATCTCCTCTCCTCTCAGTTAGATCGAATTCATCAGAAGTTTTACCCTCGCTTAATATCTTGGGGGTGGGTGAAGAGAGACCTTCCCAGCAGCTAGGAGGTTTAAGAATTCAGTTTATTGTTTTGCCTTCTTCATCTCTCTGTCCCTTACTTTCCTAGGCATTGTGAAGCAGTGTCCCCAAGGTAAACTTTGGCTATTTCTCCATTGTTTTAGTGAGAGCTGAGCCTTATCTGCCAAACCTTATGGCCATGTTCCCACAATCTTTACACTCTTGTTCTTAAGGAGGAGCTGAAGGGCAATGGTCATTCATCTTTAGCTCCTTCCTGCTGGTTATGGGGAGTAGGACCTGCCTGTTATAGTATAAAACCCTCTGGCTATTATATTGAAGTTGAGGGAAGATGTTTCCAGCACCATGGTTGGAAATGGATGAAATCCCTGTATGACATTTTTTTTCCATTCTCTTCTCTATCTGCTCTCCTCTCATTTCTGTTCAGATGTTCTGTCTTTGAAATCACTAATTCTGTCTTTAGGCAATTCAAATTTGCTCTTCAAATATACCTCTAATGTATTTTTAATCTCATCCATCATGTCTTGCATTCCCATAAGCTCTGTTACTTTTCTTGGCAGACTTTCAAATTGTCTTTTATGCTTATGCAGTGTCTTCTTAATATCCTTTATCTCTTTAGTCATATTTTCTTTCAAATCTTTGAATTGATTTATGAGTTAGGTAATTATCATTGACTAATTTGCTTAAATCCTGCATCTTTTCAGTATATTTGGTTTGTTCTTTGGCTGGGTCATCTCTTCCTCTTTGCTAGTATGGCCTGTAATTTTGTGCAGATATCTAGGCATCTGAATATGTTGGTGAATTTACTCTGATGGCCAATTTTTCTCTTTTGGGTTTTTTTTTTTTTTTAACTGCTCTTCTTTGATATTTGGTTCAACTTTTTCTAATTCTAAATCTTTAAAATTGCCCAGCTTAAGTTATCAAAATCAGGTCAAGGATTTACTAATGAGGTGCAGATTTTCTTCCAGGAATTTGTTTTAAGAAAGTCCTAAAAGCGTTTTTTTCCCATGCAATTTCCCAACCAGTCAGCAGATGGTGCCCATCAGTGCAGCTTTCCATGGAGGTGTTTCTTTCATTCTCTGATTTCCAGTGTTTTGGTCTGGCCAGAATTGAGATTCAAAGAAGTCTCTGCTGGCTGAATTCACTGAGAGAAACCCCCCAACCACTCCCTTCCCTTTTTCCCTGTAACAGCTAACAGGGAGTTAGATTTCTGTTCACCTCTCAGTTGGTTGCAGTTAACCAGGGGTTTTACCCCAGCTTAACATCTTGGTGGTGAGGGAAGGGAGCCCTTCCTGGCTGCTGAAGGCATTTGGTAACTCATGTTTGTTGTTTCGGGTTCTTCTGTCCCTCACCCTCCTGGGAGTTTTGTAGCAATGTCCTGGTCTGCTGGCCCCCAAAGCAGGTCCTTCCGACAGATTTTAGCTCTTTCTCCATTATTTTTTTGTGAAAGAGTTGAACCCTGCATGCCTACTCTTATGCCATCTTCCTATAATTTGAAAGTGTATTTTTTTTTTAAGATTCCTATACTGCTTTTGCCTCAGGGGTGTTGGAACAATGCCTTCTCTCAGAGACAACCCTCAGTTATCTGAAGTAGCTGATCAAAAGCAGTGATAAGTGGTGTGACCACACACCCCTGGAGAGTTTGGAGGATTAGGATTTACAGTCCACCTTGCCATCAGCAAGCTCCTTCAGGAGCCTACTCCAGAATGCTGCCTGTCATGAGCATAGGGGTGGGGAGTGGTAGCCTCTGTAGAAAGGGTAAAATTCACTGGTTTTTGCCAGAGTTTATAAGTCTCCTGCTCTAGCTCTTCCTTGCATGCTGCAGTGTGCTACTAAACACTGGAGTTTAAAATAGTTAATTCAGATATATCTCCCCAGTTTAAGAGTTGTTTTGTTGGAGGGGCTAATTCCTCGATCTTCTTACTCCACTAAGTACTCATAATCCTCTCAGAATAATATTCTTTTAAAGTCATTCCACTAAAAGAGCATTTTGAATGATTCTTTTAAACTCCAGAGGAATTTAGAATCTGGTTCTCAGAAATGGTGGGACAGAGGATATTGTGGGTAGGTGTATTAGTCAGCCAAAGGGGTGCTAATGCAATATCAGAAATTGGTTGGTCTTTATAAAGGGTATTTATTTGGGGTAGAAGTCCACAGTTACCAGGCCATAAAGCATAAATTTCTTCCCTCACCAAGGTCCATTGCCACGTGTTGGAGCAAGACAGCTGCCAATGTTTGTCAGGCTTCTTGGGTTCCTCTCTTCTTGGGGCTCCATTTCTCTCTGGGCTCAACTCCTCTATTTCCTCCACAAGGTCAGCTGTAGACTATGGGGCTCTCTAGGCATTCCCTCTCTCCACAAGGCCAGCTGTAGACTCTCAGGTGAATGGCTCATGTCTTTTCCTGGGGCCTTCTCTCCTTCCTCATGACCAAACTCTCTTACTTCCTGGGGCTCCAGCTCAAGACTCCAACATCAGAACTACTACAACTTTGTCCTTTGCCATGCCTTTTATATTTGATTCCCCACCCACCAAGGGGTGGGGCTCAACACCCTACTGACATGGCCCAGTCAACACCCTAATCATAACTTAATCATGCCCAGATTAACAGACCAGTTTACAAACATAATCCAATATCTATTTTTGGAATTCATAACTATATCAAACTGCCAAACTGCAACAGTAGGTAAAATCCAGTTTTGCTAGGGGCATTCAGCAAAGTGCCCTGAGAAATAGTACACCCAAGGGAGCACTGAGAAGCTAGATGTGTTTCTCATTGTAAGGAGTATCCACTAATGCCAGTGAATTTAATGACAGTGCAGATGAAGAGTTCTTGGACTGTGACCTCAATCCTAATATAAACAGTGTCCAGGTTGGGAAAAAAATACAAAAATCCTACTCTTAAAGAAAGAGCTCTTGTGTGATGGTTATGTGCAGTAGGCAGCAGATAAAGTTACCTTACCCCTTTCTCATTCTATGGCAGCTGTAAGAGCAGCTCTATCCTTCTAGCCTTGTGTCACCACTGAAAAAATGTTATTTTAATGTGCTGTGGGCTAGAGCTATCAGAAACCACTCACACTTTTGCCACATGCAAGATCTAACCCTTCATTCTTAGAGTTCAGGTGTCACAGCTAACACCTGATAGAGCACAGCAGCTCTGCTGGTTCTCAAAGTCCCTACCTCCTTGATATCCAGCTTTGCTGTTGCAACTGCTATTCCTGCCACCCCAGTGCTGACCTCACCTGGCTCTGTGACCTTTCCTCCCTGTTCACTCTCTGGGTGGCTGCCACAATTCTTTCTGTGGCCACAGCTTCTTCCATTTCTGAGGCGCTTGGTACATATGCACCTTTTGCTGTTGAATTGGTCACAGGTGATATTTGTTGGCCTATGCAAGAGGCATCACTCCCACTAATGATAATGCCCTCAATCATTCCTTTACTAAGCCCACAGAGATTTACTTATGGAGGGCCAAGTATGTGTGAGAAACTAGCAGGTATACCTATGGATAAAGACAAAAATCCCTCTTCTAGAGATTGACATTCTTGTGGGGAAGACAGGAAAATATGTAATATAAAATAAAAGTATAAACTATTTTAGATAGTGGTAAGTACCAAGAACAAAAATAAAATAGAGAGAAGGGAGTGAATGTGTGGGACTGGATATGTGGGATTGAAATGCAATTATGAAAGTGCTCATTCAGAAAGTGATATTGGAACCAATATTCAAAAAATGGAAGGGGGTGATCTAGAGAGGATTCTGGTGGAAAGTATCCCATACCTGTCATTGTAATATACCCAAAGGAAACTTCCAATGAGCTTGTTTGGAAACAGAGCATTGAAGATGTAATTAGTTAAGATAAAACTGATCAGGTCAGTCTGGGTCCTATTCCAATATGACTCTTAACCTTTTAAGAATAAGGGATTTGTACACACAGAAAGTTATACGGGAGAAGGTAATGTGAAAAGAGTGGCAGAGATTGGAGTTGTGCTGCCACAAGCCAATGAACACCCACGATTGCCATTAACCACCAGAACCTAGGAAGTAGCAAGAAAGGATCCTGTCTTAATGCCTTCAGAGAGATTATGGCCTTGTTGCAACTTGATTACAGACATTTCTCCCCCAACACTGTGTGACAATAAATTACTATTGCTTTAAGACACCATGTCTATGATGATTTGGAATGGCAGCACTAGGAAACTAATACAAATGGCAAGACAACCAAGGGCAGTCTAGCAGGTGGGCAAGGAGGGGATGAAGTCAAGGAGGCCTGATCATGGGAGTCCTGTATTCATGATAAACACAAAGATGTTTCTCTGGATATGATTGAAAATTCTGTCCTGGGCAGAGGAGTGGCATGTCAGGATCTCTGACCATAGTACTGAGAAATTAATTAATGAGCAATGACAAACAGAAACAAACTGGGAAACCTATTTCAGTAATTAAGGCAAGAGCTGATGACATCTTTGGACAGAGTGGTCAGATTAGGATGCATTGAGTAAATCGAGCTGACAGGATTTGCTAATCGCTTAGATGGGGTATGTGAAAATGAGCAGTCAAAAATGATTCCACGGTTTTGAGCTGTGAAACTGGAAACCTGAAGTTTCCATATTTTGAGATGGGAAAGATTGTGAGTAGAGTTTTGTTGTTGTTGTTTTGTGGTACCGGGGCCGGGAATGAACCTGGGACCTCGTAAGTGGGAAGCTGGTGCTCAACCACTGAGCCACATCTGGACCCCTGAATTGGTTTTTCCCTTTGATTGCTTGTTGTTTGTCTTTGTTTTTAGGAGGCACCAAAAACTGAACCTGGGACCTCCCTGCCTGGGCCATATCCCTCCCCAGGTAGAGTTTTTATGTTGTTGTTTTTATTTTTATTTTTTTAGGTAAGCATGGAGAGTGAATTGCAATAATAAGTGCTAAGCCATAGACTTATTGCTTATTCCTCATTTGTTTAGCAGGATCTTGGTTAGCAGTTGGGAAGTAACATTTTATTTGTTTAAGGAAAGATGACAAACAACTGATTAGGGAAGATTCAGCATCAGTCACAATGCCCATCAGCCCATCATTAAGGATACACTACCTTCTCTACTGGAGAATTTACTAAGTAGTAGTTACAAAAATTTCTGGACAGAAGATTCATTTTTGTTAAAAAATAGGATTGTGAGTTTGATTCAAAGATATCCAAAGCCAAGGCAAATTCCAGCTTTCCTGAGTATATTACATAAATCTAAGATGTATATAAAAGAGGATCCAGCCTTCTTTCCTGAGGTTTGTGTATCTTACACCCCCTTGTTTTCAGATTTTTCATTTGTTGCTTAATCTGTGTGCTGTTTTCTAGTGAAAATAGGAAAAGAGTCATCATCAGTCTAAATGTATGTCCCCGATTAAAATTCTAAGGAGTCTACCCAGTAAGCAGATATAATTGCTTGTTGAACAAGTGTTTATTTTTAACCATGAACCTCCACTAAAATTAATACAAACTCAATGACATATGTCATGGGTTTTGGAGGAGTCAATAGCAAGGACAAGCTGCCAATTGGTTCATTGTTGGGAACAGCATCTGTGGAGAAGAATTTAAATATATATATATATATTTTAATATACACATGCATATTAAAAGGACATTCCTTTTGCCTCATAGAATTTCAAGTTGGATGCTCTCACACGGAAGTC
>JAQZBX010077040.1:0-14344 GCA_029593785.1 Cabassous unicinctus | reverse complement strand
TCGTCAGAAGATGAGCACATGGCATAGGGGTTGTTCAGAGCCCCGAGTTTTAAGGAGAGGCCATGTTGGGTGGCCTGCTATCCTGTCGGGGTGGCCTGGGCTGGAGGGGTGTGGGCAGCCTGGGCGTGTGAACCAGTTTACTTAGGTTCCAGGAGCAAGGGGGCAGCGGGGCCCCCGAGGAGCTGTGCTCAGGTTGTGGGGTTTTGTGAAGAGCCCCACTGTTATGGTCAGCCTGAGGGGTCTTCAGGAGTGTATCGCAGTGACAGAGGAGGGTTGGGACAAGAGGGAGAGCAGGGGACAGGAATGAGATGCTCCCAGACTGCCCTGGGCTGGCCGGTGCCTCCTGAGCTTGTTTAAGGTCAGCAGTGTCCTCGTGGACTAGAGCTCAGAGCTTCCCTGTGTGATTCCAGGGGTTTAAGCTGTGCCTTGTGTGTATCTTAGCTTGCCAAAGGCTACCGATGCAAAGTACCAGAAATGGGCTGCCTTTTATAATGGGAATTTCATTTGGGGTGAAAGCTTGCAGTTCCGAGGCTTTGAAATGTCCATATCAAGGCACCGTCAGAGGTGCTTTCTCACCAAGGTCAGCTTGTGAGATCATAAGGTCAGCTTATGGTGATCCTGGGGTCCTGCCATGTGGCAAAGAGAGCTGATGGTCTCTGTGAGGCCCCTGCCTTCTCTTCCAGAATCTACCTTCTCCCGGAGCTCAGCTGTGGGCAACCAGGCATAGGGTTTCCAGGCCTCCTCTCTCAGTCTCTTGGGGCTTCTCTTTCTGCAGCTGTGGGGGAACCTGGAGTCCTGTCTTTCACATGGCCGGGTCAAATATGGCAGCTTCCTTTTTCTCCATGTCTCTCTCTCTGTGCCGCTGTTTATATCAGACCCAGCAAGAGGATGGAAACTCAACCTGAGTCACTCTTCACTGACGTCCAATCAAAAGAGCGTCACACCCACAGGAATGGATTGGTTCAAAACCATAATCATTCACTTTTTGGGATTCATAAAAGATTCATGTGGTCTCTGGGCTACCCCGCCTGGCTGTGGAATTCAGGCGGCAAGGCTGATAGCTCTTGTTAGGGAAACTTCCCTTTCTGGACAGGCTGTCCTGTTGGAGAGTGTGGCCCCAGAGGGATTGGGGAGGCCCGACTTTGTGGACACGCAGGGACCCTCCACCCAGTCAGCTCCACACGCCCGTGCCCTTCCTTTGATCATAACCTCATTGTGCCCACCCTGTGTGCCAAACCCAGGAACAGCAGGCGTGCTGGGGAGCTAAGGATGCACACATGGGTGCATGACCGTAGGGGCGGAAAGCAGAGCTGCCCTGGAAGGCAGCCTCCTGCAGCCCACGCACCGAGGCCACGCGTTCTCTGCACGACTGTCTCATAGCAAGCCGGTACAACCAGTTTGACCTTTTTGAAAGAAAAATGTGATAGAAATCCAGGAGGTGATTTAGAGTAGTGAGAGCATTCTAGAAATCACGGTTCTAATCCTGGCTTGGCTACCTGCAGCTGTGTGACCTTGATCTTGTTGAACATGAGATGATTTTGTTTTAAACTTCTCAGTGGGTGTCTCAGTTTGCCAGGGCTGCTATGACAAATACCATGCAATGAAAGGAATTTGTTGGCTCACGGTTTTAGAGGCCAGAGGTCCCAAATAAAGGTGCTGGCAAGGCCGTGCGTTCTCAGAGCCTGCATTTTAGGGGACGGCTTGCCTTGGAAGCCTTGGAAGCCCTCGCCTCACGGCCATCATCATGGCGATGTCCTTGGCGTCTTCCTCTGGTGGCTTCTCTTTATAATATAGATTAAGGCCTCCCCCTGGTTCAGTTGGCCCCACCCGGATAAGCTCTTTCATGATACTGTTCACAAACTGCTCCATATCTTACCTGGTAACATCTTCCAAAGGACCTATTTACAAATGGGGATTGAGGTTAAGAAGAACATGTGTTTTATTCAGGTACATAATTCATTATGCCACAATGGATATGATAACAATACCTATCGCAAATAATTATTGTGACGATTAAACTAAACAATGAAAGTGTATTTTGGGGGCACAATATACGCATCGGGTAGTTGTAGCTGCTACCACCGGCTCTCTTTCTGCTCCACGAAGCGTTTGGCTGCATTGCGGTGGGACGTGGAATCCCACGTCAGCGAGGCCGCCAGGTCACTGTGAGGCATGTTGAATTACTGCTGCTTTGGGCCTCACTTTGGCCAAGTGAAATTTGAAGTTTGCACCTCTTGATTTCTAAGACCCCCTCTAGTCCTGAAAGTGGTTATCTTTTAAGTATGTAGCAACAAGAAGTTGTCCTTCACCGAACTCATGCTCTGTGACCCAGGCAGGCACAAGAATTTAGCGTGTCTCTTGACACTGCCCGAACTACTTTGCTCGCCCAAACTCAGAATGGTGTTCTGTTCTGCCCGACTCAAAAGGCCCTTCACCTCATGCCCAGTAGGAGGACAAACCAGGGTGATTTAACAGAGAAATCACACCGTCATACACGCAGATGCCCTGGGAAGCAGATTAAAAGTGCAAATAGGAACTTGCATCATACACATCAAATGTTTGCTTTAAAGTTTTGAAAAAGTCACGTGAACTTGAATACATTCTGATGCCCACGCACTCTTTTGAATACTTTCATGATGGTTTGTGTGCCAACAGACAAGGGGTGGCTAATAAACCTGGGATAGAACTGAATAATTTATGGTTTGGGCAATTATAAGAATCATCTCTCCTTCCATGAGGAAGATATGACTTTAGCAACTCATTTCTAAAATATTGGCTTTTACCAAAACATTGTTTAAACCTTTTCGGTGCAAGGAAAACAAAGAGCAAGGGGTCCGGGCAGCCCTTGAGGGTGTTTCAAATTATCTCGCCTCGAGGCCCGACCAAAAGAAGGAAATTGTCCAAAATCGGACGGTGCCCAGACTTCTCTGCGAATCCACGGGTCTTTGGTGCAAGTCATTGGAGGCTTCTCAGACCCAACCGGGCAATCGATAAGCAGCGCCTGCCTTGTTTGTCATTTGCGCATTTGTGGACAAGTGTTTGATTCCAAGTCAGTTCTTGATGACTCCCAATCTCAGTAGCTGCTCCACATACTTAAATAATCCCAGAGGGTGGTACTTCGTTTAGAGAGAATGTGGATCTCTCAACGTAGCCTTAAGGAGCACAGGTGATAATTTCATGAAGCAGAGACTCGGGGGTCTACGTAGTTTGTATTATCCACAGATCTTATCTGATAAGATCCTGAAGCATGACCAGGCTTCATAACTTCCTCTGGAGAGCTCTTGCAGGGGTTCCAGGTGCAGTTCCCAAACAACAGAAGGAATGACCTGAGCCTTCAAGGACCTGGATGTCAGACCGAATGCAGACACAGCCTTCCTGGAGGCACAGTCCTGTATTTGTATCAGAAAAGGGGAAAAGCATTCCAAGAAAAGTAACTGAAATAGATACCACCTGTCAATGCCATGCTTCCAACAAATTGGCCTGGCCTAAGCAAGTCGAGAAGGTTGGCTGAAGTCCATTAGCTTTGTCTCGCTGTACGCACCCACAATGCTGATTGATTTTTGCCCACTTGGATACTGAAGATGCTTTGCGTGAAAGTCCCACCTGGGGCTCATGGATCCCAGGTGTGGGATGGCATGTGCAGCAAGCACTGATTGAAGCCAAGGAGCCACCCCGTAAATGTGTAGGGCACAGTGTACGGTTGCACTGGAAAAAAAAACACAAATTCTTACAAATGGCTGAATGCATCTGTTTGTCGATACGTACCTTGTCAACGAATAGCTGCTGAAAATGGCAGTTGCTCTTGCCCATGTGAATTGGGTGGAAAGGAAAGGATGTCCTTTTGACAAAGGTCGGCAGCAAGTTTCTTCTGTGAACACAGAGAAGCCCCGGGGGTGATGAATATATAGGTCCTCTGTTGTATGTGTGAGTGTTTATAGGAATATGTTGGAGAGACGAATTCTAGGGTTTTAATTTCTTACCTCAAATCCTGCCTGCCTGTAATGGCCACTGAAATAAAGCGCTGGTTCCTTATATATATATATTTTAATAACACCATTTGGAATTTGCTTTTATATTTGCTGCATATCTTTAAATAGAGCCAATTAGAATAGAGAAGAATACTGCAGAGTATCACATGCGTTTTTATTAGTCTGCTTATGTCAAAACAACTCTACATACCGAAAACTGAATACATGTGATTAGAATTACTTGAGAATTGAAAGTTAGCTGGTGTGCAGAAAGATATTTTAATAGAATGTTAAGTTATATTTGCACAAAGTTCTAATTGCTTAGAGGTCAACAAAATTTGCTTGCCAAGTAAACACATCTGGGTTTAAAACACTTTTGTAAGCTGAGTATTTACTTCTTTAATTAATTTATTTTTCTCTTTCAAGTTTTTGTTTTTTTTTTTCTTTCTTTATTTTTGTTTAGTTCTTTTACGGACAGAAACGTGAGCATTTTGGCCTTTGTGTGTTTGGGGATGGTCACGTGTAGCACCCTCTAGTTTTTCCTTCTCGGGCACTGAGTCTACACTTACTTAATAATTCATCGCCCCCCCCCCCCGGGGGTGGGGTTAGCATTTTGGGCAGGGCTCCCACATCCTGCCGCCAAGTGGCTCAACACTTAATCTAGGTATAAAGCGGGAGGAAAGGGGCATCTTGGAAGGCACAGGAAAGGCCCACAGATCTTCCACGGGCCTGGGAAGAAAGGGATGTAGGGAAACTGCCATTGGCATTTCCTTAAGATGCCAGAATGGTTCTGTAAAGTGTCTCCCATTCAGCCTCAGTAGCCAGTCAATAGACGGACGCTAGGTGGCGCTGTAGACGAGCAGTATGTCCACATACGGGCGCCCAGGCGGGAGCGTAAATGGCCGCCTCCTCTGGGGGCTCACGCTTCCTGCCGCAGCACTTGTTTCCGGACTTCCCCTGGTGCGCATGCTCCGTTTATTTCACGGCAGACATTCAGTCGCCATAATTGATCCAAATGCAAATTTATTTTTGCTGAAATTTTATATGTATGTATATATATTTTAGTACTAAACGCTCTTCAATTTGCAGATGACGGTGAAACTAGACACAGATGTGAATTTGAGAGCAAATGAACTACAGGCATTTGGGACAAAGTCAGTGGCCCAGCTTTGGGTTGGGTTAAGGAAGGAGGATAACTGTTAATAACTTGATTCTCAACCTTGTCATTTGACCCATGTTTGTGCAGTAAATGAATGCACTCTTTTAAATCAGTGTGGAGTGAGATTTTACGTATAAAATTCCTTTCCCTTTCTTTACCTTCCACATTTCCTTTCATAGCTGCAGGCCCATGGAAAATATCTGGGCATGGAGTCAGCATTGAATAGAAACTCAATCTTAACGCTCATTTCCAGCAGCGTCTGCCTCCTTAAAGCCTGGTTTATTGGGTTCTCCCACTTACTTTTCCCTGCAGGGAGGCTTTCACAGATGGGGCATTATGGCACATAGGTTCGTGGAAGGAGGAAAGAACTTAGCGGGCAGCCACCTGCCCAGAAATGGCACAGGGTCCTCATCGTGACAGATGATTTCAAAGGACACAGGCCGTATTCCATCTTGGCCAGAACTGCATGTAATTTTAGTTATACCTCAGTGTAGCAGTTATTTAGGAAAACTCGGTATAGGCTATGAAGAAGCATCTCCGTTGGAATCAGTCCTTTAAAAATCCTGTTAGAGAGATTTTATTATTGGTCCTCAGGAGCATATAACTAAGTTGAAATAAATTCCGATAACCATAAGGGATTTTATTAACTTAACATATAAAATGCTTAATTGACTCCACGGGAAATTTTTTTTAACTTTCTTCTAGTCTAGGACATTTTTAGGTTCTCGAAAAAGTTAATTTTGTTCTAATGGCTACAAGAATGTGCAGGTTTGAAACATACAGATATAATAGTTGTATGCAATGCATGGAAATTATAATCTACTAAGTGAATATTCTCAGATTAACCTGGCTTTTAAAAAAAAAAAACGACTCACAATTAAATGTCTTAAAGTAGAAGTACTTTTACAGATGATCTACGTCAGAAGAGAGTTAAAGCATGTTGAGGACATGTATTGCATTTATATCGTGGCATCCATCCAATTCATCTTATATTTACTATAAGCGCTATCAGAATTACTCTGTATTCCCAAAACCGCCGTGGTCTGACTGCAGAGCGAGGCGACCCTGAGACGACGGCATTCCTGCTTGACCTCTATAGCAGGATGAAAGCGATGAAGCTGGGGTCGTCGTGTCAAGAAGGCTTTCTCTTTATTTTAAGACCGCTGCGCTATGAAAAACCGTAGATCCGTTGGCGCGCTGCCTCAGCCAGGCGTACGTGGCCTCAAGGCCAACCCTGCATTCCTGGGAGACTGAGTCTGTAATTACAGTGAACTTGAGGTTCCGCCCAATATTGATTCTTAAACGGTCCGTTAAGATAGAATGGGTTGTTACTATGGCTGGTTGAGTGGCGTGTGTGCCTAATTGTCTTACAGAGCTTAAATTAAGCAACTATTGCGCTTCCGCTAAGTATGAGCGTAGTAGATGAGTGGCGTTCATGGTGAATACGTTCTAGAACTTTCCTCAAGCCCCAGATTTGTGCATTCCAGTATAACTTACACTTTTCCTCATAAGGTAACTACCCTGAGGTCTCGGTAATTACAGAATCCAAGTCGTTTAGCGAATGGCTTTCTTTGGGCACCTGCTTCCCACGGTTTTTACCGTTGACGAGTCCTGCTCTCCCATGTTTCGGAGAGGACTTGTCTAAGCCATCTGGGCATCTTGGAGAGCTGCAGCCAAGCCCACCTGAGACTTGTCTGGGGAGCAGGAGAGCCCAGGGAGGGCCTCGGTGTTCCAGAAAGATCCATGTACTCATTCATTCAGCACGTACCTAGTGAGGTCAAAGAGGGGGCTGCAAAACGTATTTTCAACATCAAGGTTCTCTACTTAGGGCTTGTGTGATCTACTTAGATTCTCTAGGCCTGTTTCCTCAGCTGTGATGCCAGGCCAGTAGTGGCCATTTCCTATTATTTTGCAAGGAATAGATGAAGCAGAGTTAATGAGGCACGTGTTACTGCGGCCATACTGTGCCAGGCTCTGCTAGGAAGCAGATAGCTGGTTTAAATGCGCAACAATCCTGGGAGCTGATCCCATTATTAATCGCATATTAGAAGCCAAGAGGTAGAAAGGCTGAGCGCCCTCAAGCTGGCGGGCGCAGTCCCGGGTGAGCGCCCCGGCTGGCTGCAGGGTCCCCCCGAGACCTTCCCCGCCCGCCCTGCCGCCCACGTGGCAGATGTCAACCGACCTGGCTTCTGCCTGCCCTTCCTCTCACTCCAGACCAGTGTCACCTTTGGGAGGTGGAGGGTCCTGCTCTCGCTGCCCGAGTCCCTTGTCTGTTTAAATGGACCACAGCAGGGTCTACTCTGGGTGGTGAGTTGCATGAACTGCAAAGTGCTGCATTCCAGGACGCTTCCGTTGTTATTTGACGTGTTGATAAGAGATGACACATCTGACAAAGCGGCCACAAGGAGGGTCAAGTATTAATAGAACGTATTGGGTTACAAGTAACGCCAGGAAACTCAGAGGAGTTGAAGGAGGGCCCACCCACGGCAGCACTGTTCTGAGGGTGTAGGATGTCTGCAGACGCACGTCCGACCTTGGGGAAGGAGCCCCACTCGGCGCTGGGAGCTGGCTGCACGTTCCCAGGGGTGGGCTCCCCGCCTCTGCGCCTCTCCTCGCTCTCCTGTGTGTCGGAGCATGCCCGGGGTGCCTGTGGCTGGACTGCAGCCCTGTCCCTCCATCTCCACGTGCATGCCTTTTTCTGGATGTTTCCTAGCCTCCCCCTTCGTGGTGCCATCTTTGCTTCTCTGCATCTGCTACGTCCTGTCTTTCCTTGCCGATTGCCTTTCTCCAGCATTCAGTCCCCCCGTCGAGGGCAGAGGGTGGGCCCTGGAGGTCCCGAGATGCACGTGTCAGCAGGAGCCACCCAGCGAGCCTGTTGCCGCTGCTTCTGCTGCCAAGGTAGCCTTTGGGGGCCAGTGCTGGGGTCGGTGTTGGCTTCACTTCTAGAACCCCAGACGAGGCAGGGTCCTGACTGGCCTAGTTAAATATCCATGTCTACCCTGGGCCAGTCGGCCGAGTCCGGCCATTGGGGTCCTGGTAGGGAAACAGGGCCGAGTGTAGCCCACCCAAATCCCAGCCCGGGAATCTGGTGGCGGCAGCGTGGGGAGGGAAGGGGCATCATGGGAGGCCGGGTGAGCTGTCTTAGTTTGCCTGGGCTGCTATAACAAATACCACTCAGTGGGTTCGCTTGAACAACAGGAACTTATTGTCTTAGGTTTTTTTTGGAGGCTGGAAGTCCAAATCCAGGGTGTAGGCAAGGTCATGATTTCTCCTGGAGCCGGTAGCGATCTGGCGAGGGCATCCTCTGCCACATGGCACTCGCGCACCCCACAGACGCCTGCTCTTCTGGTTTCTGCCGACGCCTGGTTGACCGCGTCCGAATTTCCACTCTTTACGAGGCCTCCAGGTGGGCCACACCTTAACCCATAATCACGTCTTCAGAGGCCCCGTTTGCAGGTGGGTCTGCACCCACAGGAACGCAGGTGAAGACTTGAACGTGTCTTTAGGGCGGTCCATGACTCAGCCCCCAGCGGTACCCGATCAGGTGCTGCGAAAGGTGTTTCCTGCAGAGTCAGGGCAACATGCAGTCGGGAGGTAACAACTGCGTTGCTTCTGGAATAGTAATACGTGTAATGATGCTGTCCCTTACACCACTTTAGAGCTGTCTCCATCTTGCTCCTCGGCCCCTGACCTCCAAGGTGCACATCCCGTGCCGTTGCTAAGGCTCCTTTTTTTTTTTTTTCCTGCTTTTGCTCCCCCGTGGTGCCCGTGCAGAGGATGACGTGGACTTGGAGGCCCTGGTGAACGACATGAACGCGTCCTTCGAGAGCGTGCACTCGGCCTGCGGCATGCCGTCCGAGACAGTGCCGCTCCTTCAGAATGGCCAGCACGGCCGTGGCCAGCTGTCTGGCTCCGGAACGAGGCCCCTCCAGCCGCGGGCGTCCCCACGGCCGAAGCTACAGCGCTCGCAACCTGTGCACATCCTCGCCGTCAGGTAGGACCCGGGGCCCCGCCAGCTGGGCCTCCCGAGATGGGGGCCGTGGATGGAGGTGGAGCACCGCACGGGCCAGGTGTGAGGGGAGGGGAGGCGCCGGAGTTGGCGGGTGAAATCAAGAGGCAGGTTCGTTGGTGCTATGTTGGTAGCCGACACACTGAGAGTGCAGGCACCTCATCCAACATGGCGGCACTTGGCTTGGCGGTGGCGCCCGCCTTACTCCAGATAACCTTGGTTAAGTGCCCGACGCGTGCCAGGCACCGTGCTGGGTGGAGGTTTGGGAGAACCATCGAGGCCAAGCCCTGCTCTGGAAGTGAGGACATAGTGGCCGTGCAGTCAAAAAAGAGCTCCAAGGCCTTGCTCCCCGCAGTGCAGTCCATGGACCAGCAGTGGCGAAGGTGTCCCCTGGTGCTTGTTAGTAATGTGGGGTCTCAGAGTCCAATCCAGAACCTGCAGTTCAACCCATTCCCCAGGGGGCGAAAAGCGGGAAACTCATCCTCCATGTGCACATGTAGAGGATGCAGGGAGAGCCTTGCTGGGGAAGTACGTTTCCTCGGAGGGGGCAGGTCTCTGAGTTGGATGTTGAAGGGTGATGGGACCCGACAGATGGTAGAAGAGATTATCTCAGCAGAGGTCCAGGCCCAGATCGGAATGGGCTTCGTGTGCCGTTCTGAGGTGCAAGACTGGGGAGGCGTTTGAGCAGGGGAAGAACAAGACTGAATCTGAGTTTTTGGCAAGATGATGACTGCCCTGGGTAAGACAGAACGGGGGGTCACTGGGGATGGCAGGGTAGAGGCCAGTTAGCAAGTGGTCCAGGAGTCTTGAATGGAGATGACGGTATCTTGACCAAGAATAAAGAGGAGGGCTATTTCTGATGAAGAGTCAGCGGGATTTTGTGAACCATTGAATTTTGAAGGGAAGGAGTGGGGCTAAGGGTTGAGGGTGACGGGAACTTGTCTTGAGTGCCTGGGAGGCTGGTGGGGTAGTAGTTTTGAAGGGGAAGGTGTTGAGACCGTTTTAGACCTACTGAGTGGAGATGTTTGTGAGATGAAGCTGAAAAGCAGTGATGGCTCCTGAGACACCGCCCAGTCCCTGTCGTCCCACCCCACCCCAGATCCATGTTGACTCTGATGAGTTTTTAGGTAAAGATGGGGTCAGGTATGGGGTGGGAAGGGGCGAGGGGTTGAGATAGACCTCCCGCTGCTCCCTGCTCTCTCCTCTGGGCCTTCTGGTGGGAAGATGGGTGGCGGATTAATGGGTTAGATCTCCCCCCTCCACCCAGCCTTGGTCAGGCAGGATTCTGGTGGCTGGCCCTTTCTCAACAGCAGATATTCCTGGGGTCTCGTTTTCTTTTGCTGTTGTCTTCCCTGCTTCTGGAAACTTCTGTGAGGTCTCTTTTAGGTCTAACCTCTTTGTTCTTCTGCTGCCCAGAGATTCCTCTTGCTCCCGAGGTAGCCTGCTCCTTCCTAGAAAGGCGCGGAGAGTCCAGGTTGTGCCCTGCTGCCTCGCAGGCTTCCCAGCTTTGTGTCATCTCCTGTGGTGAATCGAGCGTGCTCCCACCATTTGTCCCACCTTGCTTTCTAGAGCATCATCCTCTTGCTCTTAGCTCCTAGTGCATTCGGTTTGCAAGGAGAGACCCTTTTTCTCCTCTGAGCTTCTCTGGGACTGGGGATCTGTTGTCATCCTGGGAAGATGGAATGGCAGCCCGGGTGGGAAGGCACCTGAGGCTGGGTCAGGGACCAGGCCTGCGGTGCCAGAAAGCCTGGCTCCTTTCCAGAGTTAGGTGCCCAGGTCCCTTAAGCCTAGAGTTGTAGCTGAGCTTGGCTTTTCCATGTCTGCCTCTTGGCTACCTGTCCTAAATCCCAAGAGACGGATGGGGGCAGGTCTGCTTCACAGGGCAAGCAAGAGCCACACTCCCTGCAGGTTCATCTGCCACGTTTCTGACAGTCTGGTGGCTGAGTCACACATCCTCTGGATTCAAGAGAAGAGGCCAGTATAGGATTGCCAGAGGGAGGACATCTGCTGGGCACTCCCTGTACATAAGGCTCTGCTAAGTGTCTCAGTTATCAACTGAATCAATGATTCCAGTGACCCTACAAGGTAGGTGGAGGCCTTATCTGTAGCGCTCAGTGAGAAAACCAAGGCACAGAGGTGCAGTTACTGGGTCCACACCATGTTTGTGGGGAAGCCCATGTGCACACCCAGCCTTGGGACTGGCACAGCCCATTTAGGAAATGGATTGCGTGTGTACCAGGGAAACACGGAACCCCGTCTGGACCCCCAGGTTTCCCTCGAGGAATTGTCCTCTCCAAGAGCTGAGGTGGGTGAAGGCAGGTGCGGGACAGAGTAGGAGCTGGGAAAGAAGGGAGAGAAGGCTTCCCAGAGCGGGTCACGGTCGAGTGGGGAATGGAAATGCAGAAGGGCAGGGGTGGGCTCGGATCTACACAAATGGAAAACTTCCTGGGCAAAGGCAGACACGGGGGGCGCCTTCTTCCTTCCACGCCGGGCCCTCCCCTTCAGGTCACCATCCCTGCTTCCCTGGTACCCCTAGACCTCAGCCGCCCTCTTCAGGGTCCTTTTGTCGTTGTAGAGCAGGAGCTCTTTACAAGGGGTCCGCAAACTTGAAACGGAAAAAACATTTTTCTTGTGGGGACGTGCTGGTGCGGGTGTGATATAGTTATTAAATAATACACAGCATAGTGTGGACTTAGTAAGGGGTCCGTGGTTTCCACCTGACTGGCAAAGGGGTCCATGGAACAAAAAAGGTTGAGAACGCCTGTTGTGGAAGGATGTATCCTTTAGCAGTAGGCCTCTTTCAAGGGAACTTTTTCCAGCTCTCTGTAACGCCCGTTAGTTTTGCTTTGGGTGTTGTTTGTGAATGACTAGAAAGTCAGTATGGGACTTGGCAGTATGTTCAAAATAGCCTAATAAAGAGAGAAGCTTTGCAGAAAAGGAGCACATCCAAGAAGATGTCAGTATCTGGTTATTAGAAGTTAAAGTAGAGTCCTCTTGACCCTTTGGGGTTAAAGTCACTGGTTAGGGGTTGTGGACTGGAATGTACGGGACATGGTATTGACGGCATATCATTCCTCTCTTGTTCTGTACAAAGAGGGTCGGTCTCTCAGATTGGGTGCCCGGCCAAGGCAGAAGCTGTTACGGGAAGAGTGGGATTTGTTAACAGTAAAGATGAACTTTCTGGCATACTGTCAAGCCCTTATAGGGTTGGCTTTCGTAGATTTACAGCACTGATTTCTTTTGTGCCGCGTGAGTTCTTGTATTTTTAAATCAGCATATCATTTCCTGGTCTACGTGGAAATGCAAGACAAGGCCCTCCTTTAAAAATCAGAGTAAGTCAGTTAAAAAAAAAAAAAAGTTAAGTGGTCACAAGGCACATTCTCTAGTGGGTGGGAAACCTCCCACTAAGGGAGGATCATTGTAAAAACAAGGGTTTCAAGACCCAGCCTCCCTGAGAGTTTGTGAGTTGTCCTGGAGTTAGGAAAAGATGGGGAGTGCTAAGCAGGGCTGAGGGGCCGCTCGGGGTTCGCTCCCCTCTCTCCTGGGAAGTGGGGGTCTGTGGGCCGGGCACAGGGAGGGCTGACACCCCCCTCCCCTCCAGTTCTGAGGCGGGCCCTGGAGAGGGGGAACACTTAGGATGCTTTCCGTTGTTCTTGCTTTGACTTTGAATTTGGTTTTTCCGCTGTTTTCGTAAGTACGTCTGATTTGCCAGCCTTTGTCTCTCTCTGCTTAATTGTGTGACAAGTGAGTTTTGTGTTCTTGGGAGGAGGGAGAAGTGTCGAGGAGTGAGGGAAAGATGGCTGAGGATTCAGAGATGGCTCTCGGTGGCGTTGCGTGGGTACGGTGGGGACATAAAGCCCAGCTTATCGTGCTCCAGGGAGGATAGAAGCATTTATTTCCCATTAATGCCGTAGCAGTAACCTTTGAGTATAAATAAGCACCCATTCCACGGGTCAAATGTGAGGATACCGATGCCTCTCCTGTTTTTATTTGGTTAGGTAAATGTTCAGTTCAAGGTCATTGGAAAATAGCTGTTCCCACACAGATGCTCTTAGCCCCAAAGCTTTCCACGCATCAGTCATTCACTGAACAAAACTGATGCCAGCTCCACGCCCTATCCTGGGCACCGTTTGAGGGCTGAGTGCACGCACACTGCTGCAGAACCGTGGCTTCCTCGTCCCACGGGATGTGTGAAGAAGGAGGGCTTCCGTTCCCTGGAGAGTCTGAGCACTGCGCCTTCATAACGAGTCTCTCTCCGCAGGCGCCTTCAGGAAGGAGACCAGCAGTTCAGAACCTCGTCGCTGCCGGCCATACCCAACCCCTTCCCTGAGCTGTGTGGCCCCAGGAGCTCCCCTGTGCTCACGCCGGGCTCCCTGCCTCGGAGCCAGTCCACGGTCAAGCAGGTGAGTGGGACGGGCTGGGGCTGCCTGGGGAGGAAGGGAGGGAGAGCGCCGGCTCTGCTCTCTCGGTTCTCTTCTCGCTGACCTGCTGTATGGTTTTCTTGTAAAGCCTTTTATTTTATTAGCCAAAATTTTCGTTACTAAAGCAGGGATGTATTTATGTGATCTAGAAAGATCTTAAAGGTGAATTTGAGTTCTCTGAAAAACTTTTACCACCAGTTCACCTTCATTATCTCATCGTGGATTATCTACTGTTATCTAGATCATCTGTTATCTCTTATCTATTCTGGATAAGCGAGGTGTTAAAACTCAGGCAAGAGAAAGTCTGCAAGTGTACTCTCTACCTTGGCGCAGTAGAGTTAAGTGTTTCCAGGATGTGCTCCTGGCTGAAGGTCGTCTGCTCTACGGGAAGGACGTCCCAGGTGGCAGCCATCTTTTTCGGCTGGTCGTTTTGACGTTAAGACTGTGGCGTTGGTATTGTACAACCATTGTCCCCACATGAGGAAACGTGGGCAGAGGGTTTGTGTCACTTGCACAAGGTCAGATAGCCGTGCAGTGAGCTCACCAGGTCTGGGGCAGAGGAATGCTCTGGCACCTGCTCCGCCTCTGTCAGCCGAGCCTGGGCCCCAGTTATGCTCCAGCATGGGTGGTGACAGTGGTAGCAGTTGTGACGGCAGCTACATCTCAGACTTCGTGAGTTATGTCTGCATGCCGGGCACTGTGCCAAGCGGTTTATGTGTATGAGCTCGTTTATCCATCACAGTTGACCATTGAGTTAAGCACAGATGTTTTTTCCATTCTGCAATTG
>JAQZBX010077039.1:0-14341 GCA_029593785.1 Cabassous unicinctus | reverse complement strand
TTTTTTTTAAGGTGCTTAGATTACTTAAATATTACTCAGAAATTACAGGGATTCCCATGTTCCCCACCGCCCACAGCCTATTGCCTGCATTCACAACGCACTTCTTCTTCCTTGTTGAGTGGGCTCAGACAAGTCACTTAGCCTGTGATATACTTTACCTCATAGGACTTTGGTAAAGATTACATGAAACAGTAAGCGCCGGGCACGTAGTGAGTGCTCCATCAGCATTAGGTCTTGTTTTATGTCAAGTTTTGGTCTCCCTTCTCTGCCTCTTTGTGATAGTCCAATAAGCAGGGAATCTGATCATCTTTAGGTGGAAATAATACCCACCCTGTGTAGCCTAACCAGTAAATATTAATTCAGTATTAATTTATTGTCCAGTCTGTGACACTTTAGAGAACTAAAGAGAGCACTCTTAATTATGCTGAGAAAGTAGGCACAGACTGACTCCGTCCTGGGCAAACGAGGACGGTCGCCTTAAGTAAAGGAATAGTAAGCATATGTGACCCACATTTTCAGAGGTCACTATGAGGTGCATCTAACTGATCTTTTTAGGATATGATTCCAAGCCTAAAGTGGGCACCCGAAGCACCATTGGTATTAAGGAATTTCAGAGCCATATCCCAGATCTCCTGAATCAGCATCTTGGGTGTTAGGGCCTATGGAAGCTGTGTGTATGTGCACGTGTGTGTGTCTGTGTGTGTAACCCCACAGTTGATTTTGATACACACCTATGGTTGATGCTCACTGATGAGCTATGAAATTCCAATTTCATGGCTTCTTTCTAGCTGTCAATAACAAAGAATAAGAATAAATTACATTTCTATCAGTCGCTATGATTACTATTATTTTCCACCCATGTCATCTCATTTGATCTCTAACACAACCATCCTCTAAGGGATCAGATGTTCTTCCAGCGGGACACACAGGGGTTACCTGGGTTGTCAGAATTAGTACTCTGAAAGTTTTAGTTTTGAGATTTTCTACTTTGTATGATTATGTGTCCATTAATATATATATTATATTATGTGATATATATTAGAGTGGTATATGTTAGGGTAATTCAGAATATGGATTCTGGAGCCAAATTGCCATGGTTTGATTTCTCACACTCTTGCTTATTCGTTTTGTGACCTTGGGCAAGTACTTGACCTTTTTGTGCCTCAGTTTCTCATCGGCATAATGGGAATGATAATAATACCCACATTTAGGGTGTTTTAGAGGATTAAAATATTATATGCAAAGTGTTTAGGACAATGTCTGGCACCTAGTAAGTTTTATAGGATACCTATTATGATGACGATTATTACTGCCACTATGTGCCAGTTAGCTTGGGATAAATGAATGGATAAGACAGACACATAGCCTTTGCCTTTAAGGAGCTCAGCGTTTAATTATAGTTTATAAGAACAAGGAATTACAATACAGTGTTAGGAGCTAGGATAAGGGAAGCATAGAAGAGTGTTCCACCATGCTTCACCCAGACTAAGAGAATTGGAGAAGTCTTTCTGGAGAAAGCAATAATTACCCTCAAACCTGAAAGATGAGTAGGAATTAGCCAGGTAGAAGATGTAAATATAGGGAGGAGCAGAAGGAAATGAGCAGAAGCATGGAGAACTCCAAGGAGCTCTGAGAAGTTCAACAGGTGAGAGACAGAGGATGTTGTGAGTGAGTAACAGGGCAGGAGACTGGAGCCATAGGCAGAAGCCAACTCATGGAAGACCTTGTCAGCCAGCTGAAGGAGCCTGGGCTTTATCCCAGGATGATGAAGAATCTTTGAAAGGATATAAGCAAGGGTTGATTTGTGTTTTAGAAATCACACCTTTGGTTTAGTAAGGATAAATTGAATTAGAGGGGGGAAGTATGGAGATGAGGAGCATTAGTGGAAGGTTTAATAATCAAGGTTAGAGATATGCTTACCACAGCAAGTCAGCATGAAGAGAAATGGGTGGATTCCAGAGAAATTCAGACGGTAAAATTGCCATGGCCCAATGAGAGTTTGGCTATGGAGAAGAAATTAGGGAAGAGCCAAAAAAGATATCCAGCTTTTTGGCTTGGATAACTGGATGGAGAGTGGAATCATTCATGGATAAAAGGACCCCAGGAATAAGAGCAGGTTTGGAGACAAATCAGATAAGATCAGTTTTTTGCATATTTAGTTGTGATGGATGGAATCATGTCCGCCATAAAGACATGTTCAAAAAAGTCCTAACCCCCAGTCCTGTGTGTGTGAACCCATTTGTCAATAGGACCTTTGAAGATGGTATTTGTTAATGTGTGCCCACACTGAATGAGGGTGGTCCTTAGAAGGAGATGACTGAATAGGAAGAGGAGAACTCAGTCAGAACTAGAGGAGGAGACAGAAAGAGAAAGATCACCATAGGACAGAAACAGAGATTGAGCCACCTCCAGAATGATACAGGTTTCAGAGAAGACAGGTCCTGCCTTAATGTTGGACTTCTCTCCTCCAAAACTGTGAGACAATGAATTCCTCTCATTTAAGCCATCCCATTCTGTGGTATTTGTCATAACAGCCCTGGCAAATTAAGACATTAAGAAATATAAGACCTTTCCTGCCACCATTAATGAAACATTAGGAAATGTACATTTACTATGTGTTATATCATGCATGTTCAGTGCTCATACCCAAAGACAGAGCAGGACTAAAAGGATATTTTGTGATAGTGATAGGTTTTTATTTCCTATCTTTGTGAACAATTTGTTTGTATTTCATCAAGAGATAAATAGATCTGTGACTTACCTTTCACAATTTATGCACCTGATTTGAGATAGTTTATATTGTTGTATTATAATCTGACACCATAATTTTTCCTCTTGGAATTTGCTGAGAGATCCCTGAGTAATCATCTTTTGATTCTAGCATTCCTTCTGTTTTGGAAGACTGGTTCCAATTTCTCTGCCCAAGACTATCTTGCAAAGGGAGAACATAACTTGATTAACCTCTCTCTCTCCCCTACTTTTTTCTGGTTAAAAAAAAAAAAAAAATCACCAGCATGAATAGGAAAAGTGATCCTGTTTTTTATGGGAAACAATCATACATATTTAAATGTGATTATTTGTGGACCCATCCTTGCCCTGAACCCTATGTATAATTGAAATACAATAAACTGCATATATATAAAGTGTACAATTTAAACAGTTTTAACACATGCATATATTCATGAAACCATCATCACAATCAAGATAACAAGCATTTGCATTGTGCCCCAAAATTTCTTTATGCCTCTTTTAATCCCTCTCTCCACCTCTGCCCCCAAGCAAATGCTGATTTGTTTTCTGTCACTATAGATTGGTTTACAATTTTTAGAATTCTATGTTAATGAAATTGTACAGTATGTACTTTTTTTATGTCTGTTTTCTTTCATTCAGCATTATGATTTTGACATGCATCCATGTTGCATGTATCAGTAATTTGCTCCCTTTTTTGCCGATTTACCAATTTATTTGTTGATGGACATTTGGACTGTTTCCAGTTTTTAGCTATTACAAATAGTTGTGACCATTCCTGTGTGTGACCATTCCTTTGTGTAACATATGTTTTCATTTCTCTTGGGAAAATATTTAGGAGAGGAATGGTTGGGTCCTATAGTAAATGAATGTTTATTTAACTTTTAAAGAAATCCTAAAATATTTTTCCAAAGTAATTCGATCTTCTACATTCCCACCAACAGTTTTTGAGACTTCCAGTTGCTCCTTGCCAACATTTGCTATGATCAGTTTAATTATATTTTAAGTTTAACCATTGCAATGGGTGTGAAGTAGTATCTCATTGTGATAATGATTTTACTTCATATTTGCTTGATGACTAATGATGTTGATCATCTTTACATTTTTTTATTGGCATTTGTTTGTTTTCCCATGAAGTGTCTCTTCAAATATTTTGCCCATTTTTTTTTATCAGATTGTATATCATCTTATTATTGAGTTGTCTAGTTTCTTTATATAGTCTGGATATGAGTCCTTTATTGTTTTATATATATTGCAAATGTTTTCTTCCAATTTGTGCCTTACCTTTTCATTTTTTAACAGTGTCTTCCCAAAGCAAAATTTTAATGTTGATAAAGTTCATTTTATGTTTCATGCTTTTGTAAGTAACCTTTGCTAAGTAACCCCAAGGTCACAAAGATTTTATCCCATATTTTTTTCTAGAAATTTTATAGGTTTAGGTTTTATATTTAGGTCTACAATCTATTTTTAACTTATTTTTGTGTATATTGTGAGATAAAGATCAGTGTTCTTTTTTTTCTCAGTATGTGTATCCAAATGAACCAGCAACATTGTTAAAAAAACTTTCCTTTCCCAACTGATTGCCTTGGCACTTTTGTCAAAAATCAATCAACCATCTGTAATGTGGGTCTATTTCTGAGTTCTCTGTTGTATTATCGATCTATACATCTAACACTTTGTCAACACCAAATTGTCTTGATTACTGTAGCTTTGTTGTAAGTCTTGATATCAGAGAGAGTAAGTCTTCCAATTTTGTTCTTTTTAAAAATTGCTTTGGTTATTCTAGCTCCTTTGTATTTTCATATAAGTTTTAGAATCAGCTTGTCAATTTCGACAAAGAAAAAGTCTGTAGTTATCAGGATTGTATTGAATCTATAAGACAATTTGAGGAGAATTACCATCTTAATAATATTGACTCCTCCGATTCGTGATCACACTATGTCTTTCTAATTATTTAGACCTTCTTTATTTCCTCTCAGTGTTTTTTCTTTAATATAGTTTCGGTATAGAGATCTTTGATGGTTTTTTAAAAATATGCCCTAAGAGTTTTATTATTTTTGATGATACTATAATTGGGATTTTTTTTAATAATAGTATTTTTTAAAAGATTTATTTTATTTCTTTATTCCCCCTCCTCCTCTCCCCGCCGCCACTTCTGCTTGCTGTCTGCTCTCTGTGTCCATTTGCTGTGCATTCTTCTGTGTCTGCTTGTCTTCTCTTCTCATCTTCTCTTTAGGAGGCACTGGGAACCGATCCCAGGACCTTCCAACGTGAAAGAGAGACACTCAATCGCCTGAGCCACCTTAGCTTCCTGGTTTGCTGTGTCTCTCACTGTATTTTCTTGTGTCTCTTTTTTTTTTTTTTTTTGCATCATCTTGTTGCATCAGCTCTCTGCACGGGCCAGCTCGCTTTCACCAGGAGGCCCCAAGAACCGAACCCAGGACCCTCTATATGGTAGACGGGAGCCCAATTGCTTGAGCCACATCTGCTTCCCTAAATGGGATTTTTCAAGTCCTTTTTACAATTGTTTCCTGCTAGCATATAAAAATATAGTTAATTTTTGTATATTGATCTTGTATCCTACGACTTCATTAATTATAGTAATTGTTTTGTAGACTCCCTGGAATTTTCTATATGCTATTCATACCATCTGCAAATAGTGATTGGTTTATTTTATCCTTTCCCCCTTCTATGTATTTATTTCCATTTCTTGCCTTATTGTAATAGCTAGGGCTTTTAGTACAATGAAGAATAGAAGTGATGAGAGTAGACATATTTACCTTATTCCTGAACTCAGGAGAAAACAATTTTATCTGTCACCATTAATTACAATGCTAGCTGTAGGTTTTTCATAGATGCCGTTTAACACTTTGAATAAGTTTCCTACCATTTCTAGTTTACTGGGAATTTTTATCATGAATGAGTATTGAATTTTGTCAAATGCTTTCTCTGTACCTATTGAAATGATCACATGGTTTTTCTCCTTTATTCTGTTATTATGGTATATTCTATCACTTGATTTTTAAAATTAAACCAACTTTGTAATATTGGGATAAACTCTGTTTGATTATGTTATATTATCATTTTCATATGTTGTTGGATTTGGTTTGCTAATATTTTGTTAAGGATTTTTACATCCCTACTTTCAAGGAATCTTGATTTGTAATTATCCTTTTTGGTAGTTTCTCTGTAAAGTTTTGGTATTAGGGTTATATTGGCCTGATTAAATGAGCAGTAATTCTTCCTCCTCTATTTTCTGAAAATGTTTGTGTATAAGAATAGTATTATTTCTTCCTTAAATGTTTAATACAATTCAGCAATAAAACATCTGGGCTGAAGTTTTATTTTGTGAAGATTTTTTAAAAGATAATTTCAACTTCTTCAATAAATGGAGAATTAGTCATATTTTCTCTTTTTTCTTGTGGCAATTTTGGCAAGTTTATTTTGTGTGAAATTTGTCCATTTTATCTAAGTTGTCAAATTTATTGACATAGATTTTTTCATATTATTTTCCTGTCTGTTAATGTCTGCATAACATGTGGTGGTAACCTCATTTTTAGTCACTTTATAGGTAATTCTGTTCTTGTTTTTTTGATCAATATAGCTTGAGATTTGTCAGTATTTGCTGATATTTTCAAAGAGCTACCTTTTGACTTTGTTAATTTTCTCTATTGTATGGCAGTTTTCTATTTCATTGATTTCTATTCTTTTATTTCTTTCTTTTTTACACCTATTTTGGATTTGCTTTTTTTCTCTTTCTAGTTTCTTAAGGTAGAACCTTAAGTATTGATTTAAACCTTTTTTTCCCTAATGTAAGCATTTAAAGCTCTGAGTTCCCGTATGCTTTTGGGTATGTTTTATTTTCAGCATCAATTGGTTCAAAATATTTTCTAACTTCTCTTACAACTGTATCTTTTTTCTTCTTCTTCTATAGTCTTTTTGGTGCATCGCTTGGCCACATGGGGCCTGTGCCTCTCCACAGCGCGTGGGGGCCTGTGCCACCTCCGCACCACCTCTGCGCAGGTCTGGGTGGCCTTTTTTCTTTCTTTTTTTTTTTACCAGGAGGTCCCGGGGATCGAACTCAGGTCCTCCATATGATAAACGGGAGCTCAACTGCTTGAGCCACAGCCGCTTCCCACAATTATGTCTTTCACTCATGGATTATTTAGAAGTGTACTATTTAATTTTAAGATATTGTGGATTTTCCTACATATCTTACTATTAACTTTTTCTGTGGTCAGAGAATACATTTTGTATGATCCTAATCACTTAAAATTGATTGAGACTTGTTTCATGAAGCAGCTTAAGTTCTGTCTTGGTTAGAGTGCCATGAGCACTAGGAAAGAATATGTATTCTGCAGTTCCTGGATGTAGTGTTCTACTATAAAAGACCATAGATCAGGGGTCGTTAACCTTTTTTTGTTCCATGGACCCCTTTGCCAGTCAGGCGAAAACCACAGACCCCTTACTAAGTCCACACTATACTGTGTATTATTCAGTAGATCTATCACACCCGCACCAACACGTCCCCGCAAGAATAATGTTTTTTTGAATTTCAGTTCAAGCTCATGGACCCCTCGTTAAGAACCCTGCCATAGATCAAGGTGATTCATGGCATTCAGAGTTTTTGTTTTATTGGTATTTGCCTATTTGTTTTTATTTACTCAGGGATTTTATTCAACTCAATTTTGATTGTGCAATGGTCTCTTTTGGATTTTTATTATTTTATGATACAAGTTGTGGGTTTATAAAGCAATCAATCATGCAGAAAATACAGGGTTCCCACATACCACCCTATTATTAACACCTTGCATTGGTGTGGAACATTTTTTACAGTAGATGACAGCACATTTTTATAATTGCACTATTATCTATTCTCTATAATTTAACTTAGGGTTCACTGTGTAGTACAGTTCCATGGGTTTGTTTTTTTTTATTATTTTTATTCTGTTACCATATATACAACATAACATTCCCCTTTTAGCCACATTCAGATATATATTTCAATGCTATTAATTACGTTCACAATGTGCTTTCACCACCATTACCAAAACATCTCCATCATTCCAAATAGGAATCCCGCATATTTTAAGTCTAACTTCCCACTCCCTAGCTGATTGTCTCTTTCTCCCTTAAACTTGATCAATTTTTGGTTCATGTATTTTGAGGTTCTGTTATTTGATGCTTACACATTTAAATTATGTCTGATGAATTTTTCCTTTTATTAATATGAAATATCTCTACAATTGCCATTTTTTACTTTGACTTTTTATTTACTTTTTCAGGGTCTTCAGGTAAGTTGTTTTATGTTTTTGTCAGAAATTTTTGTTTTAATCAGCCAGGTGTAGAGTTCTGCTGCTGCCATCCTAGACAGGAACATTCTCTGGGATTTTTCCAACCTTTTATTATGAAAAATTTCAAGCATAGAGAAAAATTGAATTAATTGTACATAGAATGCCCAAATACCCACCCACATTGCATCTCTATTCAACCCTCTATTTGTCCATCAATCCACCCTTTTTCCCAATGAGTATGGGTTTGGTTTTTTTTTTTGTTCTTTTGTTTTTTTGCATTTTTCTCATACAATCCTTTTTTAATGAGTTATAATTCATATACCATGCAATTCACCTCTTTGCAGTACACAATTAGTAGTTTTACATATATTCACAAAATTGTGCAACAATCACTACTATCTAATTCTGGAACTTTCTCATCACCCTACAAAGAACTGCATCAGTTAGCAGTTAATCCCCTTCTCCCATCACCCCAAACCTTGGCAACCACTAATCTGCTTTCTATTTCTATGCATTTGCCTATTTTGGACCTTTCGTATTGATAGAATCATATAATATATGTGGCTTTTGTGTCTGACTTCTTTCACTTAGCCTGACAGTTTTAAGTTTTATCCAGGTAGTAACGTGTGTCAGTACATGAGTCTAATTTGGATAAAACTCATTGAGCATTCATATACCAGCCTTTTTGTGAATACATATTTTCATTTCTCTTATGTAAATACCCAGGAATAGAATTGCTGGGTCATAGGGTAGGTGTAGTTTTAATATTATAAGAAGCTGCCAGACAGTTTTCCAAAATGTTTTTATACTCCCACCAGCAATGTTTCAGAATTCCAGTTGCTCCACCACCATTTATTATTGTCAACCTTTTTTTAGTATAGCCACTCTAATGGCTGTGTAGTGGTATCTCATTTGCTTTTAATTTGCCTGTTCCTCATGATTAACGATGCTGAGCATCTTTTCATGTACTTATTAGCCATTTGTATATCTTTCTATGTTAAATAATTATTCAAGGTTTTTGTCTATTTTACTGGATTCCTATTATTATTGAGTTGTAGATCTTTGCATATATTCTGTATACTAGTACTTTGTCAGATATTTATATTGCATATGTTATCACCCAGTCTGTGTTTTGTCTATTCATTTTAATAATGTCCTTTATTAAGGAGCAGAAGTTTTTATTTTGATTATCTTATCAATGTTTATGGTTATTGCTTTCTGATTTCTGTCTATGAAATATTTCCCTACTTTAAGTACATGAAGGTGTTTTCCTATGTTTTCTTCCAAAGGCTTTATAGTTTTAGGTTTTATATTTAAGTCCATAATCCATATTGAACTAATTTTTGTATATGGTGTGAGTTACAATTCAAGTTTCACCTTTTTCCATAGGTATATCTAATTATTCCTGCACCATTTCTCCGTGGAAAGAGTTTCCTTTCTCCATTGAATTATTTTTGTGCCTGTGTTGAAAATCATTTGAGGGAAGCGGGTGTGGCTCAATCGATAGAGCTCCCGTTTACCATATGGGAGGCCCCAGGTTCGCTTCCTGGGGCCTCCTTGTGAGGGCAGGCCGGCCCACGCGGCGCGGTGGGCTGATGCAGCAAGACCTTGCAGCAAGGGGGAGATAAGCAGACACAGAAAAAACACACAGCAAATTGACACAGCAAACACAAGCAGCAAGGGGGGGCATAAATAAATAAATAAATAAATCTTTAAAGAAAAAAAAAAAAGAAAATCAGTTGACTGTGATTTGTGACTGTATGAGGTCTATTTCTGAAGTGTTTCTCTCTTTGATCCATCTGTCTATCCTTATACCAATACAATACTGTTTTGATTACTGTAGCTTTTTAGTACTGAAGTCATGAAGTCAGATAGGCATAACTCCAACTTTCTTCTTCTGTATGAAATTGTATTGGCAATTTCCATATAAATTGATTTATTCAAATGTTCTATATCTTCCTTCAAGTTTGCCAATTTTTTTTTTTTACCTTAAAAAATTTTGCCCATTTCATCTGGCTTGTTAAATCTATTAGCATGGCATTCAGTTATTATCCCTGGGGTCTGTGAGCTCAACAGAGAGATTCCAGAGGTCACACATGTGAATTCACACTGAAGGTGAAACCAGCTAGAATGGAGACCTTGTTCAATACCCTGGACTCGGCTTAAATCCCAGAAAAGCATACCTCAGGGTAAGGCTACTCTAGCACTAAAAGCTGTGACTACTCTAGGCCCACCCTGACAAAGCCTAAAACCAAGCCTCAACAGGCTCAAACTGATCTTCCTGCCAAGCCTCTCAGGAACTCACCCTCTGGTGTCACCCTGTTAAATATTTAGCCATATATTCAAGGGGAGCAGTCTACAGATTGCTGGGGCTTCTCTGAACAGCTTCCTACTCTCTGGTACCTTGCCTTGCAATTTTTGTTCACTCAATATCCCTAGGCAACAATCTGTTTCCTCTACCCAGCAGAACCAACTCCTCTCTGTTTGGACTTCCCTGTGCCATTGTCTAGAAAATGTCCTCGGGCAAAAAGCAGGGTGACTGTGAAACTCATCTCATGTATTTCATTCTAGAGGATCAAAATCCTGAAATGCCTGAAAACAGGTACTTCATGTATTGGGTCAAATCCTATAATTTTTATGGCAGGAGAGTATGTCTATACCCATTAATCTAACATGCTGGAACCCAGTAATAAGCATTTCAACAGCTACATACATTAAATAAGCAAATGCATTGAAGTCAACTCTCAGGATTTTGTTTAGTTTTGATGTGGATGTGGTGATGGGTGAGTAGTATTTTAGAAAAGTTTCTGAAAGAAGTAATCTTTCATTTGGGTCTTGGAGAATGGTAACCTACATGATACCAAAACGATCCTCCTTTTGTAAATTTTGCAATATTTTATAAGCTTTGTTTCTTTTTTATAGGCAGATACCATTTGAGGTCTATTTTTCATTAGACTCTATCCAGATATCCAAATGATTTGGCTTTCCTTGCACACACATTAAATGACAACATGTCAAGATAACTGAATTAATATCTCTGTCTGGGAAATAATTTGGGAATGAAAAATGTCCTTCGAGCAAAAGTAAATGAGAATAAGCAGGAGGTAGGTAAGACTTGACAGTGCTATGGCTTGTGTGAGCAATGTGATAAGTATATTTAGATGGGGTTACTATATCAGCAGTCCTTTTTAGAACATGTTCTTTCTATGTGGATTAATAGAGCTGTACTATTCTGAGTGAGAGGAGTTCAAAACCTCACTCATCCACGAGGCTAAAAGATGGGATCATTTGGAGCATCACCGGAAGTTATCCAAAACTAACTGACTTAAAAACATTCACAGTGTTGTATTGCCATCACCACCATCCGTCACCAAATCTTTTCCATTTCCCCAACTAGAAACTCTGTACAATTTAAGTATTAACTCCCCATTCTATGAATTAGATATTTGAAAGTGGTTAAAAGGGGAAATTTTAGGTTGTGTATTTATAACTAAAATAAAAATTTAAAAAACAACAACATAGGACTGCACAGTACAAACAGGAAACTGTAATATAAACCATGGGCTATAATTAATAGGGCAATTATATTAATAGTCCTTCATCAATCATAAAAAATGTACGACAGTAATGCAAGGTGTTAATAATGGGGTGGTGTATGGGAACTCTGTATTTTCTGTATGATTTTTCTGTAAACACACAACTTCTCTAATCAAAAAAGAAAAAAAAAAAAAATGAACTTACTTGTCAGTGCAGATAATTTGTGTCTCACTTAGATTAAAACAGCCAGTCAGTTTGACAACCTGAAAATATCTTTTATCCTTCCTGCTTCTTCTTCAGTACCTTGGACATAGTGAGTGCTTAATGATCATTTATTGAAGTAATTGCCATGTCGACCACTTTTCCTTTGAAATTCCTCTTGAATCCATTTTCTCCATATCCTCAATAAACACTTTAATACAATAGGCCCCCTTTTCACTCTTAAAAATAATTGAGAACCCCAAAAAAGCTCTTGTTTAAGTGGCTTATAGCTGTCGATATTTATGATATTAGAAATAAAAACTGAGAAATTATGAAAGTATTTATTTTTGTCATTTTGAAATAATGGTAAACCTATTACAGATTAATATAACATATTTTATGAAAACAGCTATTTTAGAAAACAAAAAAAATAGTGCAAAGAGCAGCATTGTTTTACATTTTTGCAAATCTCTTTAATTTCTAGCTATAAAAAAACTGGATTCTCATATCTGCTTTTGCATTCAACCTGTCATGATAATGCACATCTGTAGTCTCTGAAAAGCACCACTGTGCTCTCATGAAAGAATGAAAGTGAAAAAGGCAAAGAAATGTCTTTTAGAATTATTATGAAAGTAGTTTTAACCTTACAGACTCCTTGGAAGAGAGCTTTGGGAACAGATGCCCTAATATGACTCTCTTCATTTCACACTTGATTCTGGTTTCATCCCTATAAATATTTGCTCAGCGAGTGAATAAACTCCAATATATCCCGAACACACCTGCCTTAAAAACAAGGCCATATCCAAGAGCTTTCTGTGTTCTTGCACTGCCGAGACTGCCTGATCATTGCAGAATCAAATCTAAACTCCTCGGCCTGATTTCTGGGCCTTCTTTAGTCTTGGCCCATCCTTTCGAACTTAATAATGTTTCCATTCAGGCTCCTTGTGAGCCCCTTTCACATGAGTCCCTTCCTTTAAAACGCCCTGTTCTCGCTTGTCTCATCTGTCCACATGTTATCCATTCTTTCCTAGGGTACATTTTTCCAAAATCTTCGGATTCCCTTCCCCACCGACAGTCTCCTCTGGTGTTTCTCATGGCATCTTATTCTGTGAATTACACTTGGAATTTCTTAGTCTTGGTTCATAAGCAACTCCAGGAAGTGAGGGCAAAAGTATCGTCTCTTTATGTCCCTCAAAGTTCTGAACACATTTGGTTTTCAAGCTGGAAGCTCAAGGAAGTTTTAAGAAACTTGGAAATGCAAATAAAAGCAGCAACAAGCCATCGGTAATAGGTGAATTATTTTCGTAGTTCTGTGCTTTCATTCTTTTTTCATTTTTAAAATTTCAATTTCAGAAATTATCAAATATATACAAATTTGGAGAGAAGAGTGTAATAAGGCTGATGTACCTGTCACCCAATTCTAATCATTATAAATATGCAGGTGTTTTTCTTTTATTCAGATTTCCCACTTCCCCCATACCAGATCATTTTGAAGCAAATCCTAGACAGAGCATCATTTTCTCTGTAAATATATCACCATGTACCTCTAAATAATAAGGAATCTTTTTTTAACATTTATTTATTTATTCCCTCCCCCCTTGTTGTTTGCACTCGCTGTCTGCTCGTCTTCCTTTTAGGAGGTACCAGGAACTGAACCCAGGGCCTCCCATGTGGGAGGCCACCTACATTGGCCATCATTTCTAAGTCTTTTTAGTGGCCAAAGCTAAGAAATATGAATTTTTAAGAGTAAAGCAGATGTGGCTCAAGCAGTTGAGCGCCTGCTTCCCACATGGGAGGTACTGGGTTCAATCCCTGGCCCCCAGTACCTCAAAAATAAATAAATAAATAAATAATAAAAATAATTTCAAAAGTTCCTGGGGTGATTCGAATATGCAGCCTAGGCTAAGGACCATTGCTCTAAACTTCCGTTTCCTCATCTGTGAAATAAACGTTTGGGAACGGATGTGGCTCAAGTGGATAAGCACCCACCTCCCACATGGGAGGTCCAGGGTTCGTTTCCGGTTGCCTCCTGAAAAGAAAAAAAAAGAAAAGAAAAAGCAAACAACAAGCAAAACAAAGGGGAAAAAAAAAAAAAAAAAAAGAAAAGAAAACCTCAGGAAAGCTGATTTGGCTCAGTGGTTGAGTGCCGGCTTCCCATATAAGAGGTCCTGGGTTCAATTCAGGGTCCCTGGTACTTAAAAAAAAGAAAAAGAGGGAAGCGGGTGTGGCTCAGTGGATAGAGCCCCCCCGTTTACCATATGGGAGGCCCGGGTTCGCGTCACGAGGCCTCCTTGTGAGGACACGCCGGCCTGAGCGGTGCGGTGGGCTGATGCAGCAACCTCACGGCAGGAAGCGGGTGTGGCGCAATGGATAGAGCACCCGTTTACCATATGAGAGGCCCCGGGTTCGCTTCCCCGTGCCTCCTTGTGAGGGCAGGCCGGCTCGCGCGGCGCCATGGGCTGATGCGGCAAGACCTCACAGCAAGGGGGAGATAAGCAGACACAGAGAAGACACGCAGCGAATGGACACAGCAGCACAAGCAGCAAGGGGGGGATAAATAA